>CABFOU010339443.1:0-14929 GCA_900660325.1 Opsanus beta | reverse complement strand
ATATATATATATATATATATATATAAAACATGAGATCTTGTCTAATTTTTTATTTTTTATTTGTTATCCAGTGAATACAATGTGCTTCCGTAATATTGCCCAGCAGTGCCTGGAATAAAATGTGACCCATGAATGATCACACGCAAAGGAATTGATTGTAGCTGGAACAGATCGGCTCCGTGTGAACTTTCAACACTAATATTTCGGAATGTGTGGGTGTCAGGGTAAGTTTAATACTTTCCTTACATAGTTTAACATACATTAATTTTACTGGCTCAATATTCAGGTCAGAACGGTATTTTAACACGTATTTTGCAAGCTTTTTTTCCGTGTGTGTTCACTCTTGTATCCGCATTGAAAATGCACATGAAAACATGTCACATCTGGGCACTTCATCAATATTTTGCCCGGTTTGAACATGGCGGCTCGCTCTCTATGACGGCACATTCGCGTTAAGTGGGCAGCATAGCGACTGCGGACTCTAGTACTCATATATACACCTCTATAGTGCATCCCCTCTGGCTGTAGACAGGCCAGGATCAACCCTGTCATTAAGTTCATTTAAAATATTTCATCCTTTGAGTAATCCTGTTATTAAAAAAAAAACAAAAAAAAACAACAGACATAGGAGAAGGTGTAACCTCTTTGGTAAAAATGCACATCAGCACTCTCATGCAAAGCCTCCCCACTCTTACCCACCCCATGTGTAAAAATCTTTGAGCCGCACCAACATCTACATGCTGTTATTCCAGGGTACCTGCTAACAACAGCAGAATCTACATCAGATACACCCAATTAACCCCTAAACTAATTAAACAGGGGTGTACCGGGGAGTGCAGTAAGAGGAGATACTGACGGTGGCGTATTGCTGTATCTGGCCATATCTCAGGTTATCATTGATATCACCAAACTGACTATCGGCAGCACGTTCACAGTGATGATAGATAGCTATTTTCCAATCTGAACAATTTCACAGCATTTCCTTTATCGCTGCCCCGACCCACAGCGTGGAACAACAGTTCATTTCCTCCCTCAGATCCACCGGAACTATAAACCTAAGCAAAATATTTCTGAAGCACATCATCCCAGCAAAACACCAGCTATACCTCTCTCCAGAAAATGCATCACTCATTTCACACATGAAAAACTGCCTATTCCAGTTATTAATCGAATTTAATACATTCACATTTTTTTCTGATTACACCTCCTGTGTCACCGCAAGTGAATTATGTCTGAATATCAACTTTCCTTCATTAATCTCAGTTTTAAATGTTACTTCCCTGTTTTCTATTGGTCCTTAATGTGTTTCTTTCCTTCCATAAGTGCATGATCAACTTCAAATGCAGTTATTGTTCAAATCTGCAAAAATCTGTATTTTGTTCAGTGTTAAAGCAAACCTAACTTTAATTATCTGAAGATAATGTGATGAGTTTTATCACATTATCTATGTGATAAAACTCATCAAAAAAATCATTCATTCATTTTTCTGCCGTTTATCCAGGTCTGGGTCACGGTGGCAGCAGACCAAGCAGCTCATCCCACACTTCCTTATCCTTGCCAAGTCTGGTAACTCTTCCCAGGGGATCCAAAGGCCTTCCCAAGCCAACTGGGATATATAATCCCTCCAGTGTGTACTGGGTCCTCCCCGGGGTCTTCTTCCAGTTGGAAGTGCCTGGACGACCTCCCTAGGAAGACAGCCAGGGAACATCCTCACCAGATGCCCGAACCACCTCAGCTGGCTCCTTTCGATTTGAAGAAGCAGCGCCTCTATTCCAAGTCCCTTCCAGATAGTTGAGCTTCTCACCCTGTCCAGGAGTATAAGCCCAGATACCCAATGGAGGAATCTAATTTCCACATTATTCTTTCATTATTACCCAAAGTTCATGACCATAGTTGAGGAGTGTAATTCGACTTGCCTCCTGACTCAGTTCCTTCTTCATCATGACTGTCCAGTATCGTGTCCGTGAAACAACAGACGCTACCTCAATCTGTCTATTGGTCTCACACTCCATCTTACCCACACTCATGAACAAAACCCAGAGATACTTAAACTCCTCCTTCTGGGGCAATAACTCTCCCCTGACCCAGAGAGGACAATCCACCCTTTTCCAACAGAGGACCATGGTCTCAGACTTGGAGGTGCTGATTCTCATCCCAGCTGCTTCACACTTGGCCTCAAATCTGCTCACTGTGGGTGGAGATCATTGCTTTAACTCTGAGGTCATCAAACTGGACACCGTCTGGCCTCTGACTGCATCCATGAACATCACGAACAGGACTGGTGACAAAGGACAGCCCTGACAGAGTCCAACACCCACCAGGAACAGGTCCGATGTAATTCCAAGAATGTGGACACAGCTCCTACTTTGGTCATATAAAGACTGGATCACGTATTACAGCGGTTCTGGTACACCATACTCCCGTAGCACTCCCCCCCCCAACAGGATACCTCGAGGGACCCGGTCGTACGCCTTTTCCACGTCCACAAAACACATGTAGACTGGTTGGCCATACTCCAAATATCCTTCAAATATCCTTGTGAGGGTAAAGAGCTTGTCCACCATTCCATGACTGGTGGAATAATAATGAAATAATAATAATAATAATGATAATAATAAAAAAATCACATACAGTTGTGGTCTGAAGTTTACATACACTCATCATGGGCATGAATGTCATGGTAATTTTGGGCTGTTAATAATGTCTTTGAACTGTTGTTTTGCTAGGGTGGAAAGATTGTACAGCATACATCACTAATGACTAAAAACAAGAATTGGGTCCACAAGTTTGAATTTATTTGGGATCTTCTCGAATCCACATGTTCAAAATTATACATACAGGCTCAAACATATACATACTTTCACTTAAATATTTTAATGAGTGGTGCTGAAGGTTCTACAATGTATTTTAGCGTGACAAGGCCAACGGCCATGAACTCCTCATTAGTGGTCATGATGTCATTGCCAGCATCGAAAGGATGTTTTTGACACCACTCACTGGAGTGATCAATTCTCAGAAAATACAAGAAACTCGGTGGAAAACTAAGAAGGAGAATTGTAGATTTAGTCAAGTTGGGAAGGTCTCCTGGAGCCATTTCTAAGCAACTGCAGATTCCAAGAACATCAGTTCAAACAATTGTACGTAAGTACAAGTTAGTCGGGTGTGTCACCTCTTTGCAAGGTCTGGAAGAAGACCCAAACTGTCACCCTCAGATGAGAGGAAATTGGTTCTGATATTCAGGAACAACCCGGGATCCACCAAGGCTTAGACCTGCCATGAGCTGGAAACTGCTGGAACACCAGCATCACTGTCCACAGTGAAGTGAGTTTTATATTGCCATGGACTGAGAGGGTGCTGACCAAAAAAGAAGCCTCTGCTCCAAAATCGACAACTTCAAGCTAGACTGAAATTTGCAGCTGCCCACACAGACAACCCAAATGCCTTCTGGAGAAAGGTTTTATGGTCAGACGAGAAAACAAGCTATTTGGCCACAATGACCAGATGTATGTGTGGCGGTGTAAAGGTGAGGCTTTCAAACCTGAGAACATTGTCACACCTGTCAAGCATGGTGGTGGTAGCATCATGCTCTGGGGCTGTTTGTTGCCAGTGGTGCTGGTGCATTGCACAAAGTGGAGGGAGTACTCCTCCATTATTCCATGCAAATTCTTCAGCGTCACCTCAAATCAACAGCTAGACAGTTGAAACTTGGCCGCAATTGGGTGAGCCAACAGAACAAAGCCGTGGACCCGTGGACCCGTGGACCCGTGGACCCGTGCCAGGAAAGCAACCAATTTAAATGAACTCTACCAATTCTGCCAAGAAGAGTGGTCAAATATCCAGCCAGAATTATGCCAGAATCATCTGGGTCCTGGATGGCAACCACCCAACTCTTGAAAGTAATCATCTATCTGCCACAGTCAGGTGAAATGTGGATGTGCCCTTGGCCTTCTCCAGCTGCTGAGGTCAACACTGAGGCACCTGGATGCTGGATCATGCACAGAGAAACATGCCACATTGCCAAAATGTCATAGCTGATGCTCCTCATCTCTGTCTCCTTACGTAACCATTCATTCAACACAAGGGACCCTCTCTTTGGAGGATCCTTGAATCTTGCCGGATGCAAGATTTTATTTTTGCATAAGGTTTTGATAACTTTAAAATATTATCCAATTTACATTTGTGAAATACAAAAATTATTCTGAAACATAAATTGTTATCGTTTACACTGTCTGTGTTATGGGTCTGGGGACCCGGACTATAAATGGAAGGGGACCCAATTGCAGGGAGAAGAAACAGACCAGTGAGATCAACAAATAACAGGATTTATTTAGGTGTAATAAAAATAAAGGAGGCAGGGAGCGGGGCTGAGTGGAGAGTAGCCCGCTAGCGGTGGAACCAGGGTGTTGCAGGTTAACGGGCTGACATGGAGGAAGGATGAGAAAACCCGGATGGAACGGGAACCAAGCCAAATGGCCGCCAACGGAACTGAAGTGTCCTGAGGGAAGTCAGACACAACAAAAGGGCAGTCACAAAAAGGGCAGTCACTGGCAACTGCTGAGGCAGATAAAAAAAATGAATAACAGTTCCCATTAAAGGAAAGAGTTCAAGTTCTGGTAGTGCCGACTGGCGGCGTAGAAAAAACACCACTGTGTGCACGAAGCACAGACTGGAGCTGGCAGTCAGAGTCTTGTGGAGAAAAGCCTTGACCTGGGCTTGGATTAAGGAGGTGCAAAACTTAAAGGCTTGAAAACCTTCTCTCAATCAGAGTCTAGCAGGAAATGACTTGAACTGGAACCTAACTTAGTGTGGGAACAGTGTTAAGTTTGGAGGAACAGTCAGAGTCTAGCAGCCTTGAACAGAACTGACTGAGCTAGAGAATTAATTAAGCTTGGGAGCTTTGGAAAACAGTCTCAAACAGGGAGGACCAAGGTGGGCCACAGGTGCCGACTGGTGGCGTAGAGAAAATACTGCAAATGCGCCCAAGGCGGAAGCTGAAGCGAAAACAGAGTCTTTAAGATCAAACACTGCAACACTTGGAATCTTCGAAAACTGAGGCTTGAGCGTAATCACTTAGTCACAGTCTTAGCAGGAAAAATACTTGAACTGAAAGTTGACTGTTTGCACGTGAAAAAACTTAGAAGCTCAGAGACTTGGAAAGTCTTATTATTCAGAGACTTTGCAGGGAAAAAAAAATACTTGAACAGAACTTGACTTCCTTCACACGTGAAAAATAACTTGGAAGCTCTGAGACATATAAAGCCTTCTCTTAAACAGAGTCTTTGCAGGAAACATAGTAGAACTGATATACGACTTAGCTTGAGCTCATGAAGTTAATAGCTTGGCAAAAATAGAACTTGCAGATTATTCTCAGAAAACATTTACAGACTTTGGTGGAAGGTTGCACTGCGTGGAAGCCCTGGAGGCTCGCAGGTGCAGGACATCACACCTCGTTAGCACTGTGGAGAAGATCAAAAACGATTAAAAAGTCTGGACAGACAGAATAGGCCAGGGTTACCTTGGAATTCAAATGGGGATAGGAGTGGAGAATCAGGAGGTTGATGCTGGAAGGAGAATCAACAGGAACCAGACAGGCGGAACGGCTGGAAGGGTTTGTAGGCGGCACTACAGGGAGGAACTACAAATGGAACTGCAGAGAGGTTCTGGCAGGCGGGACTGCCGGAGATTGTCCAAGTATCAGGACCGAATCTGACAGGTGGAACTGACTGTGATCTGGAAGTAGATCTGAAACATCGAAAACATGGAACACTGAATGTCGAACGTGGAACGAGAATCTGGCCCCGCTGGAATGTCTCATCTACCATTTTATCCAGGATTTGATTGGCAGCAGACTAAGCGCAGCTAATGATGCTGCAAACAGTTGCAGGAGATGATGTCGCTCAGCTCCCCTCCTTCAGCTGCCCCTCGGCGCCATCTAGAGGGAAAACAAGAGAACTACAGGGCAGGAAGAAAGTGGAGAAAAGGCAGACCATGACAGTCTGTTTGCTCTTTCTATATTTTATAAATCATTTCTGTTTCTTCTGCAAGAGGTCATTATTATTTTCTACCATGCAGTAGTCGAATTTTGACTGTATCATAAAAAATAAATAAACAAAATATGATACAATATGATGCATCGTTGCACCCCAAGTAAGAAACTTCCTGTGCGAGCTCAACAAAGTAAGAATTGCAGAGTGTGGAAAATCTATTTTCTTTTTGTCATATTGTTTGGAAACTCCACAGGCTGAACACATGATGATTCTGTCTGGCTTAGAGTTGATAAAAAAACCATCAAAGTGCAAACGAATATCAATCTAAAATAAGTGCAATTATACTAATCATCACCCAGCTTTGGGGGTGTATTGACGAGCTGTATCGCTCCTTGATACTGCTGTTAATAGACATTTGACTTTTTAAGTTCGGACATGTAAAACCTTGAATGTTCATACTCTAAAGCATCATGAGTGATTTTTGTAATATCACAGAAACGGTCCACTGCAGTGCGCTAGCAAGAAAAATAATATGAACAGCAGCATGATGTTTTAAAATTCTTTCTTCAAAAGGCTGGCTGGAAATTCATTGCAAACCTCGGCTGGATTCCTGTTCATTGTCAGAGATTTATATTGAGTCTGCACACGTCAACTGGTCACACTGCTGGGCACTGTGTGGTGTGGTGTGGTGTGAGTGGAGAGTAGCCAGATGTTTCTTTTCTTATCCTCCTCAAAAAGATGAATGCATTTCAAGCATTCATCAGCTCCCACTCTTCATGAGAACCAGGTGATTGCAGATCCTGTTCATGCCTGCACTCGTGCAAAAAGTGATTCGGCAGAATTTAAGATTTGCAGCTGTGTCCTGCTGTTTGTCTTATGCATTATTATCTAAACATTCTTCACATGTTGTCACCTGGAAAACATGATGAGTTGTCCCTCAGATCCTCCCGTTTCTTACAGAAAACACGTTGCAGAAACGAGTAAAATTGGCATGTTGCTAGGTTACAGCTGATATCTGATAATATACACAAAACAGACTTACACTTTTGCAACAAGGTGTTGCTAGGTTACAAGTCACAATGTTGTGAGGTTTTATCATTCTATGTAAATCCTGTCAAATGAAATGCATGAAGAATAAAAGTCTATTGTCCTGAAACTGACATATGTATTGTGATTAATGTCCAAAATGTTTCACTCAGTGGTGACATGAACAACAAAAAGAAACTCAGTCATGTCAATACACTGCAGGAAGTTGAGGCTACTGTGTATAGTTTTATTGGTATGTGAAAGCTGGATTCAAACTGATGCATGTGCGTTTTAATCATCGTACTGAGTCGTCAGTGTTGTGACAGATATAATTAGTTAGTCAAACCTCTTGCACTCAGGGCACATGGAGCCAACCATGCCAAACCAGTCGTCTCCATCTTGGTCTACCATGGGCAATATCCTTGGCTTGGGTCAGGGTCACATTACAGAGTCTGAGGTCCCAGGCTATTACATCCAGCCAGCGGGGAGGGAGCCTCCAGCTGGCTTGCTGGGGGTCAAAGTCCAGAATTGCCCGTATTGGATATTCCATGGGCGGGCAGATGGTATGGCCATACCATCGCATGCGCCGCATTGTTGCATGACAGGATGCTGGGAGCTGTTAGGTCTGCTCTTTCAGAGCCTGGTTGGTTATGTGTTGGGACCAGGTAATGCCTTCAATTCTCCTGAGGCAAAGCTAACAAGTCTGGCTGCCAGGGCGTTGCTCAGTGGCCAGCCTTCTGAGCTGTATATGAGAACGGAGAAATTATAGACCCAGAGCTTGGTGCCCCGAGAGATGTGCCGTGCTGCCACAGAGGTCTCAACAGTGACTGCATGATGGTGACTGCCAGAGCTTGGCGTCGGTCGATCTCTGGCTTAAGATCCCCTGTGTAGACACTGTGGAGGCGAGATATTTAAATGTTGGTACAAAGTGGACCTGTGTACTATCAAACAGGAAGGGTGGGGGGTCGGGACCATCTCCCACATGCATAAGCCCAGCTGATCTTTAAGCCGAACTTTTTGTCTTTCTTGTCGACCACACTGAGAGCTTCCAGATGCTGGTCAGCAGTCTCGCTAAGCAGGGTGGTGTTGTCAGCGTATTCAATGTCGGCTAGGATGTGGTCACCGAGTGACATGCCAGGAACCTGCTCACAGACTCTTGTCATTAGATGGTCTATGACACAGTTGAGTTCTGGAGCAGCGACATAGCCCTGCCTTATGCCACTGTTGATGGGGAACCACTGAGTGTCTACCGTTCACATATACACAACTCTCAGCGCTGTAGTACAGTTGCTTAAAGAGTGTGGTGATCTTGGCTGGGACATCGGGGTTCTTAAGTATGTTCCATAATGATCCATGGTCCACAGTGTCGAAGGCAGGTTTGAGATCGATGAAAGCAATGTAAAGGTGGTGGTCCTTCCTGAACTCCCTGGCCTTTTCTATTAGCAGTCAGAGTGCAGAAATATGGTCTGTTGTAGATCTATTAGGCATAAAACCAGCTTGTTGTTGGCGGCATCTACTGTGTGTGGCAGGTAGAGCTTGGGTGAGTAAAATGTGGGTGAATAGTTTGCCTGGAATGGAGAGGAGTGTGATGCCTCTGTGGTTGCTGCAAGTCAGCTGGTCTCCCTTCCTCTTCCAAAAGGGGAATATGATACCCCGCCTCTAGTCATCTGGCAGTATCTCGAAGACCCACACATGGTTTATTATTTGCGTGAGGTGATGTTATCACCCCCAGCCTTCAGTATCTCAGCTGTGATGGTGCCTATACCGGGGGCTTTGCTTGCTTTTCAGATGTTTCACAGCATCTTTGACTTCGGCTGGGGAAACTGGGGTGGTGGTGCAGTCTAAATTAATGGCTGTGACTCAAGAGAATGCGGGATCCTGTGGAGTGGGTGGATGACTCAGGAATTCACTGAACTGCTTCCTCCAGCAACTGATGCAGTCAGCTTCATTTGAGAGGTTGTTGCCTGTGCCATCCTTGATCAGGAAACAGCACTGGCACAGGCCCACTTTCCCTTGGTGGAGCAGGTTGAACTGCTGCCGCAGGTCATTGTTGTGGGAGGCCCTTTCAGCAGCTGCTGCCTGGATGCTCCAGAAGTCTTCCCAATCCTGTCAAATGGATAAATTGCACTGGCTGTTTAGGTGGTGATACAGGTCCATCTCTCCTCGCAGAGGCACAGCCCGCCAGTGGTTAATGATGTTGATGATCCCTTTGGATATCCAGGGCTTCTTGGGGGAAGGTCTTGGTTGCCCGATGGTTTCCTTTGCAACCTGAGGGACCTCAGATTTGAAGTGTTGCCAGTACCCTGATATCCCACCGGTGAGTGCAGCAAAGTGATTTGAGATGGTGCATCTGTATGACTCCCTGATCGCTGGATCTTGCAAGCGGGAGGAGTCCAGTGGGTGGATATGAGGATGTGATCTAGGGCTTTTTTTGTTCTTCCATCAGAGCTGTACCTGGTCCAGTGATGGATTTGCTTCTTCTGGAACCATGTGTCAGCAATGCAGAGGCTGGTGGCTCTGCATAGATGGAGCAGTCGTTTGTCGTTATCACTGGTGGCACTGTCAATGAAGACGGGACCTGTGACAGCCTGGAGGGAATCATCATGGGCGTCAGCAGAGACAGTAGCATTGGCATCCGTTAGGACAATGACCGTGTCATGAGGGGGAGCTGCTTGTATGGTGTCTTGCAACTGGTTGTAAAAAGTGTCCTTTATATCCTCAGGTGACATCCGTTGGACTGTATGTGACAGATATAGGTCCATATATATTGGGACGCTTTTAATGTGGTTCTATATTTTTAAGTGACCAAACCTAATTGTACAATTAGCTATTAAGCCATTTCATGTCCAGGATTTGGTTATTCCCTCTTTAGTACATGGAAAACACATGAAAGCTCTCTTTGGTTCTCACTCATGCCTTCTAGCAACCTTCACTCTTGATTGCATTTTGCTTTTCAACAGCATCTTTATTCAATTCGACCATGTGGCTGTGACTATTGAATTGAATTAAGTACAAGGACAGGCTGAAAGGTTCATAGGCTGACTATGAACTAGTGCCAAAACAATTAGCATGTTTTTCTAGGTATGGCTGTATTTCATGCTAAATATACTGTAGCACTAAATCTTGCACAGCAGAGCACAGCACAGGCTAAAAGTTTTTAAAGGATGCATTTGTCATTTTAACACTCAACACCCACGTTGTGTAACTAGTAACTAGTACAAGGTGCATTGTTGGTTTGATTCCAATCATGAGGCTGCAGAAAGGGATCGTACCATACACTAAAAAAACTTAATCGAAAGTCGGGGCAGAGCTTTTGTACAATTTGGTCACCATGGCAATCGCTTGGTGGTGAAGAAGATGGTATCTTGGTCGATTTCTGGATGGGATGGAAGACATCAAGGGTCGATCTAGACATGTCTATGCATGTGTTTGTTTAATGTGGGAATGTCTTTGCACATCGACAAATATGTGGTCCTTGACAGATCCCGAGCCTGGTCCAACAGCTGGGAAATACCAGACGATCAGGGTGTAAGGTCCTGCTCCAACTTTCATCCGCCTTCACAGCCATTGGGTAAAAACCCATCACCTCCTCCACCTGATCCGCCAATAAGGACTTCTTGTTTCACCAGAGCCCCCTTAGCCATATCGTATTCAGGGTTCCTATTGGGCCTTCATGGCTACAGTAGCAGCCACGGGTCTCCACTGTAGTTCACTCCAACAGGCAATCCCCTACTTGATCAGTTACACAGGTGTCAGGATGTGGACGAGGTGTTGGATTTTGAGACCCTTTTGTACTATTTATAGATGGCGCAATATTCATGTGTCTGCAGTAACATTCATGTCTCTGAGTCCTGAATTTGAGATTGAGAGATGCCTGGGAAGACCTTATGGAGACACAAGGTCACTGGACAAAGACATTTTGTGATGCTGGCAGGAGAAGGAAGGTCCAAGTAGTTTGCTGGATGCATGACTCCAGACCTGAATATCACATACACCTCCCAAAGGTGGGTTCACAATGATGTGTACATTCTGTTTGGACATGCAGACATGCTCATTTGCACATCAAAACACAACAAAACATGAAGTGAAAATAAAAAAAAATTATTTAAATAACAGTAAAAGCTCATGGAAATATCCAAAACTTGCATCAGTCCAGTTTGTCCCTTGTGATCCAAAATCCAGGCATAGGATATGGAGAAGTGAAGATGCATGAGACCTTCCTGGTAGGAGGCACCCATCTGCTTTACCTCAGGGAGCTACTGCTCCCGTAAATGATCTGCTCATGCGTGTCTACATTTTGCACACAGATCCATTTCCTCCTCAGAAAACCTTTCACTTCTGTCATCTACTGAATCCACTTGTCTAAATGTCAAAGCATCATTTTCAAGTACTAGTTCTTAAAGGCTACGCCAGATTACAAAATGATTGGTTTCATTCATATTATTCCTCATATACACCCATGATTAATTGTCTAAATACAACCCCTTTGGGTGGTATCTCACTGAGCTGCAACAGCTTGCGGACAGCATTTGCGAGGGATGTCGCGAGATTTCACTTGACATTCGCTGGATGGCACCATCCCCTCGCATGTCGCAGGCTGTTGCTTGTGCATCACTTCAATTTTGAACAGTTCAAAGTTGGCAAGGCGATAAAGCTCCTCGCCAAGTACTCACAGAGCTGTCGCAGGCATCAGGAAGCCCTCTGATTGTAGTCTCCCCAACTCATTATGTGGGAGAATCATGAGAGAACTTAGTGAGGGGATGACAATGGATGAAACTACATTTTGAGTGATTGGAGACAAAAATGAGGATCTCTCAATGGTCTTGGGAGTCACGCACAAGCTGCCCTGGGAGCATGCCAAAATAGTGGAGATGATCAGAGAGAGGCCACGCTCCTGAAGCGGCAGAGGGAGTCCAGCAGTCGCGGCTCAACTGCTGACCCGTGTGTACGCGTGGCCAGCGGTCTGGACACACCTGTCCACGGTAGCTGGGATTATCTTTTGTTTAGTTTATTGTTGTTGTTTTTTTTCTAAATCAGGACCACAACAGGAAAAAGACTCATGCTGGCAGCCATGAGGTGCATGCATGCATGGTCAGCGGGCTGTACACGCCTGTCCGCTGTAGCTGGGATTATCTTTATTGTTTGTTTGTTTGTTTCCTAAATCAGGAACTCAATGGGAAAAGTGTCATGCTGGCGGCCGTGAGTCGCGTGCACACATGGGTCAGCCTGCACTCACAGAGGCGGACTTCAGCACAACAGTGGATGAACACTGGCCATTCCCAAGAACTGAGGAGGACATCTGTCCACAGGAGGACTCGCGCGCCATCCATGCGTGACAGCGGCAGCCAGGACCTCTTTGATGGCGTGGACTGCTGGACATTATATTTTTCATTCTGTGGGAAATAATTCTACAAGTGGGTGAGTGCCCAGTTCACAGTTTTCTTCCTGTTGCATACTTTTCTCCTCAGTGGAGAAAAAAGGCTTCTTTATTATTATTTTACTTTATTACTTTACTATTATTTAGGGTGCTGTTATTGGATCCTGTCAGGGAAATGTCCACAGCGTCAATTCACATGGTTAATGTCATGATATTACCAGCTGAGCACTTTGTGTGCAGCGTGTCGTTTGTACCTCTTCAGTGAGATACCAACTGTGAATTTGTCGCTCATTCGGGTGTTTGGTCACTAATTTGCGTGTCCAACTACACTCCAGTAGTTGCACCCAGTGAGATACTGGCCTTAGCGCCCTGCAGCTTAAGTTGCACTCAGGTTGTGCACTGTGTAAATAGCAAAGAAGAGATGGACGTGCCTAAAATGCACCTTAGACTATGCACTACAAAGCTTGTGGATGCACAGTCTCTGCAACCACAGCCACTGACCCAGAGGAAAGTTTTACTGCTCAGAGTTTTCTCTAGAGCTCCAGAGACAAAGGTGAGAGTCTCACTTCCACCTTATTTTAGTTTCTACAGCAAAGGACTTACACCACCAGTCAAAAGTGTGGACACACTTTCCCATTCAACTGAATGGGGAAATGTGTCCACAGATACACACTTCCCCATTCAGTACAGATTGATGTCTGTATTTTATTGCAGAAAACAAGATATTTCATGTTTTTTGTCTGGTCAACATCACTTCATTTGTTAATACTTGTGTATCCATTCCTGCATTTAAGGCCTACATTTCTTAGGCCTACATTTCAACTTTTTAAGAATACAATTCTTAAAAAGTTGGAATACTAAAGAGTTTTTCCGTACCAATGCTGCCAGGGTGCTTGGTCAGGAGGAGGGCAAGGCTGGTCCATACTCTTGTGAAATGCCAATTTCTATACTATCCCAACATTTTCTGATTTGGGGTTATATTTTTTCTATGAGAATTATTTTATGGCTTGATGAGATCTCTTTTGAGACTAAAAAAAAAGAGGTTGATTTGAGATTTTGAGCATTTTACTGACAGACACAAACAAACAGAGATGGGAGAAATAAGCCACTGCCTCCTGCTTTCACACAGACTTCATAGTTGTCCAGAAGAAATAAATTACTTTGTGCTTTACTTTGCTTACTTTGTGCAAGCTCACTTAGTTTTTGAGGACAGCCTGGTCCAGACAGATTTACAACACTGTCTGTCCTACTGATACAGTGATGTACGGCACCAGCACATGCACCCAGATTTTACTTGGTTTAACTAAATTCCTCGAGATATTCTGTGTTGTTATATTTATTTGTTATACTTTTACTGACGCTAAAGAGATTTTTATTTTTTTTTTTTGAGTAAAGAATTCTGAATCTAACTAGTGTGTGTGCAGGTGTGAATATTGTTGTAGTTGGATAACAGAGGTACAGAAGGACATCATGAGAGACAGGTCGTGGATGGATAAGAAGTACAACAAGTGAGGCCCTGGAAACTGCCAAACAAAGGCTCACAGTTCTGACTACTCGGCTTAAGAGATACAACAGAGAAGCAGAGGCCAACAGAATAAATGGCCTGTTCTCCAGTGACCCATCCAGGGTGTACTCCCAGCTGAAAGGGGAAAACAATAACACAAGAACAGACCTGTCCAGAGCTGAGACTGAGCAATACTGGAAGAAAGAGTCATCACATAACACCAATGCCAAATGGCTGGTGGACATAAGAGCACACCACAGCCACCTCCCAGAACAAGAACCAATCAACATCACCAACGCAGACATCCAACATCGAGTCTCAGGGATGAAGACCTGGACAGCACCAGGACCTGATATGATCCACACCTACTGGCTCAAGAAGCTAACAGCACTTCGTGAGCACCTGGCAGCACAAATGGGTGGGCTACTGAGTTAGCCAGACTGGCTAACATGGGGCAGAACAAGCATAATCATGAAGGACTCCCACAAGGTACCCCTCAAACTACTGGCCAATTACGTGCCTCTCCACAACATGGAAGCTCCTCTCATGCATCATAGCAACCAAGTTGAGTAGGCACATAAGTCAACAGGAGCACAGCTCAGAAGGGCATTACATGCACAACTGTGCAATTTATCATGTGCAATAACTTTACCATATCTATATATACTTATACTCACTATATTCTATTTTTTAAGTAATCTGTTCACATCAGTATTTATGCACCCACCAGCAAATATTGCAATACTTTAGTCACCTTTTTTTTAATGTCGACATTTTGCTTTTTCTTTACTACTGTACGACTCTTGCTGCTGCAACAAGTGACAGAATTTTACTGTAATGTCCTCTACATTCCACCGTATTTTTTACGGTGAAATTCTGGCAACCACAGCTGCAAAACCACAGTATTTTACAGTAAATTTCACTGATTTTTACAGTGCATGGCTGGGCACACAGCCTCAGCGTCACACGAACTGATCAATTTACTGCTCTGATTATATATTTGATCATCTTAATACATATATTTAATGCCCCTTT
>CABFOU010339426.1:0-10177 GCA_900660325.1 Opsanus beta | reverse complement strand
CTGTTGTGATTTATCTTTCATTGTTAAACGCCTGCATGGACTCCGACTACGTTGTCCACGAGGAACCCACTGAGTGAGCTTGTCCGGAGGCTTTGGACTGCAGCCCGCCAGGGCTGAACATTATTTACTAGAGACACAACATGGATTTTACAATATTTTCAATTAAGACTCTGTTCTTGTTGTTCGTCTGTTTGTAAACAAACTTTTGTACAATCTGTAAAAACCTTTGTAACTGTTAGAATGGACTAAGCAGTGGGTCACCCCTTCGAGTCTGGTCTGCTTGAGGTTTCTTCCTCAATTGGAATCAGGGAGTTTTTCCTTACCACCGTCGCCTGTGTGCTTGCTCAGGGGGTTTGGTAAGGTTAGACCTTACTCATGTGAAGCGCCTTGAGGCAACTTTGTTGTGATTTGGCGCTATACAAATAAAATGAATTTGAAAATTTATTTATTTATTTTTTTACATGGCTACATATTAATGTCTGTATGTGGGTATATACACACACACACACACATCACAGCAGAAACTCCCTATTGAATAATTGTCAATTATCCTTAAGGAAGCTCCATGCGTTGTGTTAAACTACAATTTAACTGGAGACTGATATTAAAGAAATGGCAATTCCCTGACTGAAGTTTCATTGTAACACATACAATTAAAAACTCAAATTCTAATGAGTATAATTACCAAAAAAAAGGTAGCACTATCTATACTTCCCCTCATCTAAAACAGAAATTTTTTTTAGGTGTGACTAAATTGTCATATTGTCTTTAGGTTACCAGAAACAAGAGACATCATTACAATAATCAAAAATCTCTGTGCTCCTATGAAACATACATTCTTTGCATAAAAGGTGACAAGATAAATATGAAAATAATAACCATGACTATTTTGTCAATTCAGTATATGTGCATTGTGCATGTAGATGTACCCTTTCCATGGCATCCTGGTTATAGGCTAGGTAGTAAAGGCACAGAGACACTCCTGTAGCAGCCATTGATGGCCTAGGGATTTCCAACAACTTCTGAACTCCTCCATGAGCCACAAACTCTGCAGCAAATTTCTTGTGCAACAACAGAGATGCCAGGTACTATGAAGAAAGAAAGGTAGAAACTTCACTTGGTGACTTAGCATCATGGAGGGGCTCGACTATGTCAGCTGCAAAATAGAGAATGTACCTTGAGAGCCTCAAAGGTGAGTTGAACATCATTGGTCTGTTTAAGATCCATATAATGCATGAGCAGTTCACGAGCCCCCATCTGCATGAAAACTGCCAGGAGCTGTACATAAGGAGAAAAACGGGATGCAGCATATGAAAACTACATCAATCGTCTGAAACCTGTCAATGGCAAAGTGCTAGAATTAGTGTTTGAGTAAGTAAAGCTCGAGCAACAACTTTTTAATATTTTTTATATGACAAACTACCCAACTTTCATCATTAAGAATAACAAAATTTGATCAAGTGAAGCAGACAGAACAGCACCACCAGGAAGTCAGCGAGAACACAGGACTGGATAACTGCTTTGATAATAATAAATAAAGACTGACATCTGCTGGTAAGTCTCTGACAAGACAAGGAAAAATGTTAGTGAAACAAAGTGGCAACTCCAAAGACACACACAGCATAATGTGCATTAACTAAACACAGCTGGTTTGTAGAGACCTCGGAACCAGCAATCTTGGAACCACATGTATTAATGTCATGCGTTTTCATCCATATCTCCCTCCTATTGAGCTAAGGTGTAAATAGTCCAGAAATGTCATTTTACGTTTTCGTCCATATCGATAAAATTCAATATACGATTCTTAAAGAGAATTACGTGAGGAACACTACATTAAAAAAATTTAACATGATAGGACAAATATTAAGGGAGATATGGACCAAAACGTATGACATTAATACATGTGTTAACGAGATCGTAGTGGTTCCGAGATCATATCGGTACCACTGGAACCAAGGTTGTGTGGTTCCGAGGTCTCCAGCTGCCACACAGTTGACAGTAGTGGACCAACCTCCTGATACTCCCCCAGGGGTGTAAGATACTGCAGGATGAGCCGCTGCTCGATCTCTGGGGTCAGAGGGTAAAGCTGATAGTTGTTACCAATCACCCAAGGGCTCATGTCAGACCAGCTGCTGTTGGAAAGCTCGCTGAAACTCCTTTCTGGCTCTGGTAAAGAGAAATTCAGCTTCTGCCTTGCATTCCTACCACTCTCCTTTTCAAACTTCCTCTTTAAGTAACTGCTACCATCAAGAACACCTTGATATGTCAGCGGACCGGGTGCAGACATGGGCTTCATCATGGTTTTAGCAGCCGAGTTTGTACGGCTGCTGGTCTTATGAGGGGAGTTTAAACGGAAAGAAAGTTCGTTTTCAGGCTCGATGGTTGAGAAGGGAATTTCACTGTTGTCCTCTTCTGGCTTCTCCCCTCCATTTCTAGCCAGTGTGAAGGGTTGCTCTTCAAAACCACCATCAACAGTTTCCTCATCTAAAGGCACCAAAGGCTCACTCGAGGCCTTCCTGGGGCTTGGGCGTTTGATTTCTCTTTTGGTTGCAGCATCCTTATTTTGAAGCTCGTGCAGTCGTTGCAGCATCAGTGGGACCTGTCAAGTTCAAGCAGATAAGAAATTGCTCAACAGCTGCTACTTCGCGCCACCTGCTGAAGCTGAGCAGATTGTTCTGATGGTTTGTGTTGCATCATATGCTGTAAGG
Organism: Opsanus beta; assembly: GCA_900660325.1. Taxonomy (NCBI): domain Eukaryota; kingdom Metazoa; phylum Chordata; class Actinopteri; order Batrachoidiformes; family Batrachoididae; genus Opsanus; species Opsanus beta. The sequence continues at coordinate 7,469 of CABFOU010339426.1, read as the reverse complement.
CAAGAGGCATTACCACATACTACATTATTGTTCAACACAAAAGACATTGCAAATTAGCAGCAGCCCTACTGACCACAACAGAGTTCTCCTCCCTGTAATTGGCAGCAATGTCCTGGTTCTCCATGGCGCCTGCCAACAAGCCTGTGGCATAGATTCTGAGCGGTTGCTCAGCCTCCTGAGCCCACTTAAAAAGCCTTTCAACGATGCCCTCCTGACACACACACACACACACACACACACACACAAAAAAATTAAACATTCTACAGAACACTTGTTACATTTCATTTATCCTTCATCAATATTTGTGTAAATTTAGGAAAGAAAACATTTATTGCCGGGTGATTGAGGGGAGGACACAAAACTGCAGCACCATGATTTTTAAAGTGTCAGTATACATAAGTCTTCTCCAACTTATTCTCAGTTTTTGGTTAAAATAACATCTACTACCATTTTACAAAATATTTTGAAATTAAAACTTTATGCTGTAGGCTCATGAGCATAGAGCAATCGAACATCAATAACCTAACGGCAGGAATCAACAGAGACAGTTTTGGTCAAAGTACAACTCACTTTCAACTTGGACTGTGACTCTTCAAACAAAAACATTTTTAGTACAAGTACAAATGTTGCCTATACTTGTCTAAATTTAACAGCCTGATTAAACAACTGAACAGTTCCACTGACCTGATAGCTTGCTACATGATCCTACTCTGATTTTCAACAAAAACTACCTGAACACACCTATCTCTTCTGCTACTGTTCAGTTTCACATTACACTTACAAATTCTCACTCCACCCTCAGATTCAGAAGGGTCCCACGTGTACCCGTGCATACAAGTCTTAACCATTGCTTTGACTTAAAAGTGCACACAACATGTGGTGTCACCATGTCTCCTTGCACACCCAAGATCAAGTTGATATTGGTTAAGATTATACAATTGTTTCAACATTATTTTAACCCTTGAGAGATACGGACAGTTCAGCATTTGTCTCTGGTGATGTGTGTAACATTGAAAAACAAAACAGAGGGAGCATTCTATCATGCCTTCAATTATCTAAATTCAATTATTTATCCAGATCTGATGTACAGAAACACCAATTAGCTCAACTACCTGCCTGAAGAGTTTAACTAATTAGAATCAGCTGGTTTACTGGGAGGATGGAACCAATCTGTGGCTGGACTTTTAGTCAAGAAAGCTGGGGTTATCCACCTCTGTTCATGGCTAACATAATACCTAAAATAAAAGAGTGCTTAAGAAGCGGAAAGAAGCCATTACCTCACTATGAACTTGGAACACCTACCTTTTCCTGAAAGACCACTGCTGTCTCCAGCCCAGGCATGATGTTCTGAAGTAAGCGACAAGCTGCAGCATTGAGTGAAAACTCTCTGCTCGTCATCACGTAGCTATTCACAAGCTATGAGGGAAGGAAAAGTTTAAAAATATATTCTCAAACACACAACTTATAATGGCCATTACAGACTCTGCAGGCCAACTATGACTACCATTTACTGTCATTTTTTTTTTTTTCGTTATTTTATTAAACTTAAGGTGTCAATATAAAATTCTATTCTAAGCAGAAACATACCCAGAAAACAAGAATATACACGTTATTTTTAATACTGAAATTTAACCCAGGCCATGTCCTCATTATGAGGCTCTACATAAATCACCAGACACAACACAGGGAGTGTTTGATGGCTCTTTCACAGCGCACAAATCCTCAGACAGCTCAGATTGCCACGCTATATCTTTAGTTTCAAAGCAAATCAAGTATCATATCATCATTTACATTCAAATTCGTAACAGTGAAAAAAAACATTTTTAGTTTAATATACATTCTGTTTAAAAGAAAAACTTTATTCTTCCAAGGTAATAATTTAATGCATGGATCAAGTAGGCAGTTAGAACCAAGAAAAAGCACAGCATACTAATGAAAAACTCATCACAACTTCTTACACATACAGTAAATGCCATTTGATTGCGGCGGACCCGTTCAAGTCATGCCAACTTACTGCATTCATGAAGTCATCATTCTTGAAAAGAATCTTCAGCAAGTGTCCCAACATGCATTCTGGATCAGCACGCCCTGTTGATAAAAAGAGAAGGAAACCCAGAATTCAGTTTATTTCTGTTGTGCCAAATCATGACTTACCTCACCCAGCCCATGAGTAAGCACACTGTTGACAAGTCAGGACTGGGAGCATGCGCTAGTGCCGTGCTTCGCCCCATACACAGCACCACAGAACTGCCTTGGATCCTGGATAGCAACCACCCAGGCAGACAGCCGGTCCATCCCCACATCTCTAATATAACCATCTATCCACCGCAACCAGATGAAAGGGGGGCGTCTCCTTGGCCTTCACCAGCCACTGGAGTCATCAACACTCAGGCACCTATGTGCTGGATCACCCACTGTGCCTTTGTTTGTTTTTAGGATAAATGATCTACTTGAGGGTAGGCATAATACATGTATCACTGAAGCACTGTCATTGCAATGCGCGCATGCAAAAGAATCACATCATAGTATATGCAATGTCAAGTAAGACAAATTAAACCAAACACATCAACCTAAATCTTTGATTAAATAAGCAAAAAATATTTTTTTCAAACTATTTTTTTATGACTTCTCTACAAAAGAAGTCTGTCAGACATACTTAGATTTTGTTGCCAGTGAGTGACATGCTCTGCATATCAAACCACAAGCTGTCGGAAACTTCAGGTGCTCGTATGTGCCTGTCCACACTAAATTCTGTGGAAACGTGTGACGACCTCACAAAACCAACCTCAAAGATATGACATTCTAAGGCAAATTAGAGAGTTGCCTCTTAGCAAAACACACTCAGTTGATATATATTCATGACAATAAGCAGCAGTGTATATTTAGGACTTTTACTGTGAAAGGTCAAAACGAAGACTATACCTTTTCATTGTACTCGACAGAGAGAAATTTTTTTTATTTTTTTTTTATTTATTTCTTTCCAAACACAGTTATTCATCTGCTAAAAAAAACAAAAAACAAAAAACTTTTTTCGTGTCATAAAAAAACAAAACAAAAAAAACCTTTCAATGCAATGCAATTCCCCCCCAACACTGCAGCCATATTCAAGGAGACTACGGGGCATTTTTCGCAATAACTTTTAATACAACCTGATCACCTTTATTAACTTGCAGAAAATGTGTAAGACATCTTTAAATGGTCCTATAATCTTTCCATGATTGTTCTACTTTATTTTTCCATACCAGGATGTCGATCATCAAAAGGATCTGGATCAGCCTTGTGGTACTCTTCTGTCTCTTTTTCAACAAGCGCTGAGATTCTGAAAGTTACATCACAAAAACACATTTAGCATGTTTCAAGCCCCTCATAACAATATCAAATAAACAAAAAGCACCTCTACTTACTTAGTGAGGATGTTTACTAGCTCCTCGGTGCTGCCTTGCTGTTCCCTCTCCCACTGTTCCAGAAGAGCAGTCAGCTCTGCCTTGGAGTCCACACTGGCAGATGCTGATGCCATTGCACAGCCTGTCATGATATCAACATGTAACCACATCATCTTTGTGATGCATTTGTTCACTACACTTTAAGACCACACACAAGAGGGACATAATGTATGATGTGGCATTTTCTGAAAAACAATTTGAGTTTAAAAAACAATAAAAAATAAAAAATAAAAAAATCTATTTGTCATTTGACAGAGTAGGAAGAAAAACTAAGTACTTCATGAATATGATTAATCTTTCTAAATAAACAAGGCCGAATGCCAAAGAACCTCTCTAATTTCACCATTTAAAATACGAAGGTTTTGCAATTTTCTGGGTTATAACCATGCATGTTGACAATTAAAATACTTCACTTAGAAAGTTTGCAGCACATATAATCTTGAGATGTCACCTTTGACAGACAAGACTGGTCGAGCAGAAAAGGACTTTCAGACAACAGATCATGGCTCGAGTCACCCATGTGCCTTCTAGCAAACTGTAGCTAAAGTTTCACATCTTTGGAAGACAAATCCTTCCAGAATAACTGCTGATGCAACAAACAAAATTTGCACTGTACACAGTTTCTGCAATCCCAGCCACAGAAGCCTGTAACTCCTTTTATAACTGGCTGGGGTGTCTTGTGCCTTCCCACACGGTTCTCCTTCATGTATGGTCACTCGGTTTTGGAGAACTGTTCACTCCGGACAGATTTACCATAGATCATCATTCTGTTTGTATTTCTTTATGATTGATGTAAATGAAGTCCAAGACGTACTCAGTGACTGAGAAATGTCTGTATCGATTCCCTGACTTGTCTAAATTATATTGGCTGTAAAACTGATTTATTCTGTATTAAAAATAATCCTTATATTTAGTCTGTTGAAGAATTTACGGGCTCTGAAAATGGAGAGACTGTATATACAAATCACCATAATTCCTAAATGGCAAATGTGATGTTTTTGTTAAAACCCCTTGAATTACAGCTAAAAGTCTACATTATAAGTACATCTTAATTGTTTCATTAACTGCAAACATTGCATCACTGTCCAACTACTTATGGAGCAGGCTTGGTCTTTCCATGTACTTTCAAGTAAACTGCAGATGAAACTTTGTGTGTTCCTTTAAAGAAAATCCTTCTCTATAGCACTTCATCATGAAGCTGTATAACTAGTGACGCAACAGACAAAAGCTGCACCATGCACAGTTTCTCCAACCACAACCGCAGAAGCCTATAAATCCTTCAGTTATCTTGGTGACTTCCCTCACTAGTCACCTTCCACCATGGTCACTTAATTTTTTGAGAACTGCCTACTTTACACATATTTACCAAACAGTACCATACTGTTTGTATTTCTTAATGACTGATATCAATGACGTCAAAGACATATTCGGTGTCTTGGAAATGTTCACGTATCCATCCCCTGACTTGACCCATGAAAACTGGCTGTAAAAGTGATGATGTAATCCTTATATTTAGAAACTGCCCTGTCCTAATTTATTTATTTTTTTAAGAATGTGATGCAGGCCTTAAATGCAAGAATGGCCATATATTAACAAATGAAATGAAGCTGAGCATACAAAACATTAGATATCTTGGATTCATACTACCGGTATATTGTCTGAAATTTTGAGGGCAGAGTCTGCAGGTTTTATTTCCAATCACGATCAACAAACTATTGGAAATCCTTTAAATGGATATATCAACATTCTCCACCCGTAAATGAGCCTTCTTCTAATTAAAAAAAAAAAAAAAAAGACACTAGAGCTAGAGCATACTTATTAAAGCAGGGAAGGTAATGTCAATGAAACAGTTTAATTCCAATTAGTCAACTCAGTAATTGATGTGCCTGTGCTTAAATCTGATGATCTGACAGTGCTTAAGATTAAAGCAAACCTGCAGATTGACTTCCTCCTTAGTATCATTGCTTGATCAATTTCCAGCCAACAGACCGGTCATAAAATACATGTTTATTCACAAAAAAAGCTGAACTACCGGTAGGCGGATTTGCTCCAGCGCTTTATAAGATCAGTTAGCAGGTGCAGCTGTAGCCCCCAGAGACTGCAACTGTCACAGACACACAAAACAAACAGACTATCTGCAGCCTGTGCAGTATTTCAATGAAGCTTCTGCTGGTGTAGAAATATCATCTTAATTCCAAGGCGAATAACATTATTCCATTTTCAGTTATTTTTGGGGTACTTCTCAGCAGCACCAAACTCGGTGCCTGTTGCCGCGTTTGGCTAGCTAGACTCAGGAAGCTAATGTACTCCGTTATCAAGAACTTTATTTAAATTTGCATTTCCTTTCAAACGTAGCCGTCCACATATATTAAACAGTTATGTTCAGGCCATTATTTGACTCATAATGTGCTTGTAGACGGAATGTAACATAAGATATGCATTAGCATTAGCTGGCTAGTTAGCCAAAATGCTAACTTTACCTTGTTGTTCTGCTGTTTTTCTTCGGTCTTCCAAAACTGTAAGACTCCCGTCTGGTGAAATAGCACAAAATCGGTTTGGTGCCGATACCTACGTATTGAGAGAAAGTTCACAGCCAAAGCCTTGTTTGGTTTGTTGCAGCTTTGTATTCACGGTTTATTATCATGACGGCGAACACGTTCTCGACGTCATTACAAAGCGACAGTCCACTTTTAATGACGACAAATAATGCAACAACAAAACATTGTGAAATATCGTTTATTAGAAATCAAAGCAGGTAAATAACATCTTTTGTGTGCTACACATTTTGAACAATAAGTGGATTTACATTTATATGAGAGAAGCAGCGTTGCTATGACAGCAAAAGGCACATATTTAAATACATTCTACTGACATCACGTAAATAAAAAAGGAAAAAAATATATTTGTATTTGTGTGTGTGTAGCTGGTTTTACTAACAGGGAAAAAATAACTGCTGACATAAGAGCAGAAATGTAAGAATGTTAAGGATGTTGTGATTATTCCACAGGGTGTGCTATGATAACCTGACAAGCCAGATGGATAATTCACATTATCATGTGTGTTTGTCAACGCACAAACAACGCGAGAATTCAGCTTGCTGGCAAGGTTAGTGCTATGAATCACCTAAAAAAAAAAAAAATCCAGGGACAGATGATTTAATTTGAGGATGTTTGAAAATGTCTTCCAAGATGTAATCTTTATTGAAAATTAGGCTCCTATACAGTATGGCTATTAAACATGTATTTGGTCAAAGAATAGACTGTTTTTGACTATTATCAGTAAAACACAATCAGGTGTACTGTGCCTTTAACAATATCTAATTAGTTTTTAAATAGTTTGCACTACTCTTATTTAATTCCTGATAGTGGTTCCCCTTCCCTCTTTTCTACAAAGCAATAAAAGCTCAACTTTAAGGGGTAGAATTTTGTCCTGTAGATCAGGGGGATTATCCCCATTAACTTACACAGCCATCTCTCTTTTCTTAAATAACCAAACCCTTAAATCCACAGATCAGATATTATTTACCTTCATTTGGAAAACATAAAAAATGTCAAAATAAAAATGTGATGATAATACTTGTGAAAACTGTGATCCATAAGAATTTAAAGTTTATTGGAATTCTGAACTGTGAAATTGTGTCCAAACGATATCAACAATCAAAATTTCTTGTTAATAAAATCCTTCTTTTTTTTTTTTTTATGAGTAAATGTCTCTGTGTAGGGCAGCATGGTGACTTAGTGGCTAGCACTGTTGCCTCACAGCAAGAAGGTTATGGGATTGATTCCCACCTGTGGCCTTTCTGTGTGGAGTTTGCATGTTCTCCCCGTGTTTGCGTGGGTTCCCTCCGGGTGCTCCGGCTTCCTCCCACATCCAAAAACATGCAGGTTAGGTGGATTGGAAACTTTAAATTGTCCGTAGGTGTGCGTGTGTGTGTGTGTGAATGCGTTTCTTTGTCTATATGTGGTCCTGTGACAGACTGGTGTCCTGTCCAGGGTGTACCCCGCCTCACTCCCTATGACTGCTGGG
>CABFOU010339424.1:0-10481 GCA_900660325.1 Opsanus beta | reverse complement strand
TATAAGCTCTAACTCCAGAAATATTTGGAGTTATTGCACTAACTGAAAATCATCATGGCATTTGGCATTTGGCACTATGAATTGGTGTCTGTTTTGGCAGAAAAACTTGAACCATGGTGTCTGTTTACTGCCAAAACTGATTTGTGGACAAAGGCAAAAAAAAAAAAAAAAAAAACATGCGCAAACTCAACTTTTTCCCCCATAAATGGCAACAAGAGTATAACAATACAGTAAAAACACGAACTTCAACATTCAAGAAAAAAACCAAAACTGATTACTTTTCAAAATTTTTCAAATCTCTTGGCAACTATTTACAAGGTTCTAATGTGTTTTACCTCAATATTACTTTTTGCTGCCAGTCTTTGAAGCAATTCCTGCCAAATACCTTGCAAGATACACCAGAGTTGTGTACACCAGAGTTGTACACCAGAGTCTTGGCATCCCTGTTGTTGAACTGATATAGCAATGCAACAGTAACTAAATAATATAATGGGCCTCAGCACTTAGAATCCCTCAGCTGTACAACATAATTGGTGAAGGAATAGTGACCCATTTTCCCAGAAAAAAGCATGTCAAGGCCACAAAATCTTCAAAAGGTTTCTCCATCCCAACATGTATCACGGACATGACTGAAATGAATAGTTGTCCTGTTATCCAAAATGTACTGGTGAAGATCACCAATATTTGGTACACTTCAAGACCATCCCAAGATGTATGACAGAGCAAAATGCTAAACATCTCTTGGGCTGTTCAGGTGGTATTCTGTTTACATAATTCCTGGCCAAGTTGTCCTATTTATAAAAGTAGGTCAATGTGACCAATCTTCAATGGGCCTCTTAATGATTCAGCCTAAGATGCATCACAGACATCAAATAATGAACATCCCTTTGAGCATTTAAGGGATACTGTGTTCACGTCATCACATGGATGGACAAACAGATGGACAGGAGGAGAGCTGACAAGATAATGATAATGCCCCTTCGGCTGTCAGCTCTCTAAATCACATCTCATAATTTAAAAGGGACAAATAAAACAGCTGGACTCTACAAGCTCATGGGCACCATCCAGGGCATGAGGTGATTCCATGGTGTGGTGGACGCAGCCACTTGTGACACCAGAGCATGCTCGCAGACTTGTCTTGACTCTGCAAGACATTACCAATGATTCCATTTATATGGCAAACACTACTCTAAAATCTTAAAGCATTCACCAGACAGCTAACTAACTATAAGTATAACTAACTGACAATATTATGAGGCAATGTTTTGCTCACTTTCACAATGGTTCATACAAAAAACCCTCTTCTGCATAAGAATGTGTTTTGTTCCGGAAAACGTAAGCGTTCCAAAAATATCCATAGATTGCCATTTTGTTGATGAAAATTTCATGAATAAGACTTACAGGGTGCTGTGCCTGCCCACAGGCTGCTCCAGTTTGAAAGGGTAAAATTCAAGCCAGGAATGTAGTTTAAATGTAGTGCATTCACACAGAAAAATACTTTACAACTATTTTACCCCCTGCACACCATGTGGTGCTTTATTTATTTAGTTATTTTAAATTTGTGAATCATCTCTTATCAAATCTCTTGTCTTTTGTCTCTTTAAATGATTATAGTGAAACACTAAGATTCTTCATCATCACCAACTTATAATAAAGCATTACAGCACTAAAGAAAACTTTGCAGTGGCTCAAATGAAACAAATGAACCATCTTGGGGTATAGTTTGAAAAAGTTGAGAACATTGCAGCTTCAACTGTTTCAGCCTTCATCCCAAGGGCATCTACACAGTAGCAGTTTTTCAATTTTGTCACTATGTATTTGTGGAAGGTATCCTTTGGTGTTGAGGCTGTCCCATGACCAAAGGTTTAGAACTGAGCGAAAACAGACTTGTAGAATTCCCAGGTGAATTTGCATACATTATTTTCAAAAAATAGAGAAACAGCATGTCCAAAAGTAATCTCAGTTCATAAGAATGTGACATAACAATTGATCTTCACCTTTGGATATCTTCTGCCAGTGGGGAGGGTCCACTAGTCCTAGGGTCCACTGGTCCTAGGGTCCACTGGTCCTAACCTCTTAATATTATTTAATGGTGTATAGTACAACCCCAAACTGATTATAAAGTTCACAAATAAATGTAATGCTTTCAAATAGCCAACAAACCAGACCCAGTTTTGTTCAATTTATAAAAATAAATCATATGGTTCTGTTGACATGCACCATTAATCACCTTTAATTGTACTGCTGTTTATAAATCTGTTGAATTGAAAATCAACAAAAAATGGTAATTCACCATAATTTTTTTTTTTTTTTTGGTCACACTTTTGTTACATTAGTTAACCTACTTTAGTGCAACATATAGCCTACATAAATGTAAAAACAACTTCAACATGCTCTCCTTAACACTAGGACTAGGACTAGTGGAACCTAAGACTAGTGGACCCTAGGACTAGTGGGAAGTTCCCCTGCCGGAGATACGCTCATCCATTCATAAGTGACCAAAACTCGCCTGATGGCTTAATCCAACCCAACCATGACTAAATAAAGATAAAATCATGCAAGGGCCACTACCTAAACCACAAATTGTCCTCAGATTTAGTTCACATAACATAACCAGCATTGCTTTTGTCTTGATGAACAACCTTTCCATGTACTTCCCACATCTTATGTTTCTTTGAGGTGTCCATTTCTTAATTTGAACTTCTCCCATCTTCAGTTTCTTCTGCAATCTCAGTGTCCATTCACTAATCACACAGATGTCCTGTGGTAGGCATGACGTGCATGCTTCACAGTTGGAGTTATTCAACCATTGATGTTTTTGAAAAACAATTATTTTGTAAACATTGATATTAACCTTTATCTTTGACTAAAACGCTTATCTTTTCACTGACCTGCCCTGAAATGACACAAAAAACATTGGAAATATTTGTTTGACACATTGTGACCCCAGATGCCTACTAATTTCAGATTAGCCAATGCTTCACTGTCTTCCTGTACCTAGGATAACTTTCACCTCAACCCAGCACAAGAAGTGTGCTGCAATATGTCATATATTTCACCCTACCTAGTCTTACACAAGACTGACAAAGTGGAAAGCAACACTAAAACTATATTTCTGGAAGATGTGGTCCTGTCTGGGACTGATCTTTCAGAAATCATCTTTCAATGTTGCTTTCCACACTGTCAGCCTTGTCAAAGTCTGGAAAGGGTAAAGTGAGTGATATAGCTCAACAGGCTTGCTTGGCAGGATTCGGGTTTGTGGGGAGTTGGAGGTGAAGATAACCAGGGGGAAGGCAGGATATCCTACGTCCACTCACCCACCCTCCACCCAGCTTCACAACCCTCACGCCACTTCTCGTCCACCCATTAAACAAGAGCACTTTCCCAAGAGATACCCAGTAGAAGATAAACAGAGGTACTGTTGTGAAATGGCACAAAACTAAATGCACATGATTAGAAATGTTGTGCAGCCAGAACACAACCACAATGACAGAAAACATGCAGACACAGTGCTGCGGAATGCTCTGCTCATTAACCAACGGCGGTTATTAAAAGAGCAACAACAAGCTGTATTCATTCTCAGAGTTAATGAAGTCATCAACTTCAGGAATTATTGCAGAGAAAATACAAATAATGCCATTAGAAGATGTTCATTTATCCACACAAAGCGTGATCACAAGCATAAACCTTCTTTTATCTTTCAATACAGAAATGCTCATTGCTGAGTCTGTGAATTATGCCCCATATACTGTACATAAGTATATCCAGATAGCAAGGACCTACGTCTTCTTGCAGACACGTAAATCAAATATACTCTGATGAGCTGCCCGGAAATCCAACTGTGACAAATTGACAGACAGATCCAAATCTGAAAGTGGACCCCGTAACAGGAATAAAAGATAATAGTGCTACCACAAGTTGCACTTAAAATACAAACAAACAAAAACCCATTTCATTTCTATGTCATCATCTGCTCTACAACATTTGACAATGTGAGGAAAGAGAGCTGGCTTCGACAAGAAGTTCATGATGGGTCATTCTATGTGTTCGAAGGTCACATCATCAAGCAAACCCACTGCTGTATTTTCTCATCTTCTCACTTTAACATTTCTCTTATTCTTTCTCATTTATGCAACTCTCTGCTGTTCATGGACATTCACCATTGTTAGCATGTGCTCTCAGATGCCAGATTTCCACACACCACATTTGCATTGCATCATGTATCCATAACATCTCTGTTGCTGTTGTGGTCCATCCTACACACGTATTTGTTGCTGTGTATGTGGGAAATGGGCGAACGAAAGAGAGAGAGAGAGAGAGAGAGACAGCGATGCAGAGGATTTATGAGTGACAGTGAATGCATCAGTGAGTGTCTGTGCAGGGAAGAACAATAACAGAACTAAAAAAAGAGACACAGATGATTTTTAGAATAAAAAAAGAGTGCAGCCGGGATTATAAGAAGAAAGATGCTTTATATTGTGCATCTGGAAAGTATTCACAGTGCTTCACTTTTTCCACATTTTGTTATGTTACATCCTTATTCCGAAATGGATTAAATTAATTTTTTTTTCCCTCAAAATTCTACACACAATATCCCATAATGACAATGTGAAAAAAGTTTTTTTTGCAAATTTATTAAACACAAATCACATGTACATAAGTATTCATAGCCTTTGCCATGAATTTCTAAATTATGCTCAGGTGACTCCTGTTTCCATGGATCATCCTTGACATGTTTCTACAGCTTAATTGGAGTCCACCTGGGGTAAATTCAGTTGATTGGACATGATTTGGAAAGGCATACACCTGTCTACATATAATGTCCAGAGTTGACAGTGCATGTCAGAGCACAAACCAAGCATGAAGTCATGCTGTTGGAAAGCTTTTCAGCGACAGTAACTGGGAGACTAGTCAGGATTGAGGGAAAGGTGAATGCAGCAATGTACAGAGACATCCTGGATGAAAACCTGCTCCAGAGCGCTCTTGACCTGAGACTGCAGCGATGGTTCATCTTTCAGCAGGATAATGACCCAAAGCACATAGCCAAGATATTAAAGGAGTGGCTTCAGGACAACTCTGTGAATGTCCTTGAGTGGCCTGGCCAGAGCCCAGACCTGACTCAAATTGAACATCTCTGGAGAAATCTGAAAATGGCTGTGCATGGATGCTTCCCATCCAACCTGATGGAGCTTGAGAGGTGCTGCAAAGAGGAATGGGCAAAACTGCCCAAAGATAGGTGCACCAAGCTTGTGGAATCATATTCAAAAAGACTTGAGGCTGCTGCCAAAGGTGCATCAACAAAGTATTGAGTAAAGGGTGTGGATACTTATGTACATGTGATTTCTTTTTATTTGATTTTTTTTTAAATTTTAAACAAATTTGAAAAAAAAAAATCATGTTGTCATTATGGGGTGTTATCAGTAGAATTTTGAGTGAAAAAATGTATTTGTTCCATTTTGAAATAAGACTGTAACATAATAAAATGTGGAAAAAGTGAAGCGCTATGAATACTTACCAGATGCACTGTATACTTATTGTCAAATAACGAAGCAGCTATTCCACCACCAGTTTGAACCTGCTTTGTGTTGAGCTCCAGCTATAATTTCTGCATTTTTTTTTTTTTTTTTTTACATCTTTAATGTGTAAGTGCGCTGTGCAGTAAATATTCAAGACGACAGGGTATGGCAATATGATTATGGATGATCTTAATGGCCATTCACTTGCATTTCAGCTCTGATGTCCATCCAAAATAAACCTGCTGCCTATTTGCTGCACAGCAGTACGTGGTGCTGCAACTGGGACACAGCTGGCACGTACTGCTGCGGAGCTAGTGGAAGATGAAGCACTGACTTGAGTGGTGTCTAGCAGCTCTGTACATGTGCCACAGATGCAATGGACCACAGACAGAATACAAACGCAGTGTATGGAAATGCGGAGTGATCCCTCAAATCAATTAAACATATAGAGATCTGAAACTGATGTGAAAAGCAAGAGAACTGAATGAGTTCCTTGTAGACTGTCTAGTATTTGCTCTAAATCTGACTCAGGCCTTAGGTTGTCAGACCAGAAGAGATCTGTGAAGAGCTCTACTGCAGTGTTGGCATTAACAGATTGCCCTCTCCATGTTGGAAAAAAAGTGCATGTAAAAAAAAACTTTCTAATGTCACTAAGGGCCCCATCACACTTAGTACGAATGAGCACGAGCCAAGCTGAATCAGGCGGAATGAAAAAAAAAACCCACAATATGCGTGCCACATCTGGGAGGGAATAAGAATTGCGGAGGACAGCCATCTGAATACCCAGGCTGCGCACCGACCCACTCCGACTGATTCATTCACATGCCATACGCATGAGCCTCCGAAGGCAGTACAAATGTAGGTGGAACACAGCAACAGTATCTGGACACCAGCCAGAATGCAGTATGAACAATTAGAATGCACCTACAAACTGTACGATTGTGGTCGGATTGCGGTTCGGCAGAATATATTCCAGCAGCGCTCGAGGTGCACTCAAATTTGGCCAGGGTTTGTCATGGCGGAAGCATGCCGAACGTCCCCTTGAATGTGATGAGAATGTCATGAATGCCATTTTCACGCCATCCAGTTGTTTAGAATGCAGCCAGACAGCGGTCAGATGGGACTTCGACTGCCGTTCCATAGTTATTCCACCTCAACTGCGCCACGACTGCTTTGAACATGAGCAAAACATTCAAGTTGGCCGCACAACTGTGCCCAACTGTTTAGACTGCTCTGAGAATGCTGTCCGACGTTTTCAAATGCACCTCGACACCTCCCAAATGTGGGTCGACTTTTCATTTGAATGCAATTTGGGCTCATTTGGCCTAGAGTGTGATGGGGGTATAATGGTAAGAATCAGGGATATAGAGTTTTCTGCTTTTATTTTATGTTTACATTTGTGTTGCGTGTGTTATGCTATGTCTTCTTCAGTTGATGGTGTCCTCAACAGTGAGGCACCTGCATACTGGCTCATGTCCAGAAGAGCGTGCCACATTGCCAAAATGTGAAAGCTGGTGGTCCTTCACTATGCAAGTGATCCTTCTCATCTGAGTCTCCTTAACCCTAGAACACTATTGCCGGGTGATTTTCACCCGAGCAAACATATTTACATTGATTGATAGCAATAGTGTTCTAGGGATAAGTAACTGGTAGTTTGACAGAAAGTCAATCTACTGCTACCCAACGATCCACTGAAGAGACCTCTATCAAAGACCTCTTGTCAATATCCCTGTCCGCTCATTAGAAATCCTCTCAATTCTGTCACTTAAGGTGTCCACCATCTAAATAGCAATGTGCCACATCCTAGCACACATGACTCTTAAAGGAAGTGACAGATGACAAATGGCTGTAATACATGTTAAACCCACAACACACCCATGATTAATTAAAAGAGATGAAATACAACTCCTTTGCAAGCTTTGCTGTGTAAATAGCAAAGTGGACACGCCTTAAAGCCATCTGTGCTATGTACTTTAGCCAGTTTGCTAGAGGCCATCAACATAGGGCTGTGTCTGTACAAACACTAGCACTGTCAAAGTTGAACTTTGGATGAAACCTTCATGCAAAACAGTAACAATGCACCACAGTGGAACCCCAGGATCCTTCGAAGAGGTCTAGTACCGCAGACAGCTAGTCAACAGTTCTATCTCTTTGCCAAAAAACCTCTCACTTCTGTCACCTACTGAGTCCACCATCTAAATAGCAATGTGTCAGGTTCTTGCACATAAAAGGAATGTCAGATGACAATCTGCTGTAATTCATGTTGTGCCCAAAACATAATGACCAATGAAAAAGACTAAATACAAGACACATTTACAACACTAAAGCAAATGTACACAAAATATTTGCATGATGATATAAACACTGTTTTTTCTTCTACCTTTCCACATTTCTGGCACTTGCACAGTATTTTGTTGGCTCACACTATTTTGGTCTCTGATTGGAAAAAAAAAAAACAGTGATCCAAACTCGTGAAATCAAGAGAGTTTTGGGAAAAGGACCAGATTGCATTTTAAGCACTCACCTAATGTAGTTTTGTCATTGCTATACAGAGAGTGATATCAATAACCTGTGAACAGTTGCAGTTGTTATCTTAGCACAGTAAACTGTTGATAGACATCCAAATTTGAGCATTCCTTTGGGAAAGCAAAGGAAATCAGAAAGCTAATCAACAGAAGCTTGCACTGTGGAGGTGAACGCAAGTGCAACAACCAGTGATGCTGATGGGAGCTGACGTGGAGAATTGGAAGAGGATCAGGAGAGACCCTTACTTAAAAGAGCTGTTTCCTCAGCCTGGAAAACTTTGATTTAATATAATGGAGTCTTCAACTGGAAAAAAATAAGGGGAATTTGGAAACTGTTTGCCTACAAGACTGGTGGAATCGAGATAAAAAGACAAGGTTTATGTTTTGTGTGCGTAATGATAGTATGGAGCTTTGGCTCCGGGAGCATGTGTCTGTATTTCCTGAAACAGTTGGGTACAATGCTTGTTCTTGTTCTCTGATGTTTGCACAGAGTTGTTTGGGCTGTGCAACAACAGCGTAATTAACATCCCATGGGTGTAAATAGTAAGTAAATTAATACCAATTCTTTGTAGATACGTACAAAATATCCTGCCTTTTCTCAGTAGCTTGTTAGAAAAGAATGCCCTACACGTGCAGCATCACTCACGCGAACAAAAATCAGAGATACTATAAACGCGTGAGAAAAGTAAAGCTGACACACCTGTCCACCCCTGTTATATGCACAATAAACTGATGTACATTATGCATATGTCAACAAATACAAACACAGACCTGCTTTTTAACAACAAAACGAGGCAGCGAATTATGAAGCGTGCATACTTGGGCTGATACCAGAGCGAGGCTACCTCGCTGCTTTTTCAGATGTTAATGAGTTTGGCCTGTTTGCATTTTTTATTTATCTGGTGCTCACAGTTTCAGCTGCTAATCTATTCACACTGATATTGCGAGATAAACTTGAGCTAGGATGAGGTTGGCCACTGAATCTCCTGCTTTTCTTAAATAATTCATCAAGACTGCAGTTCTAAATGGCATCCCGCGTATTTCATAGTCACTTCAATCCAATTCCTTATCTGCTCGAGGAACACGTTAAGGAAGGATATTGTCATCCATTACCTTATCTGTCTGTGTCTGTCTCCATTTTCAGCCTGAGTTATACTTGCAATGGGAACTTCATTCGTGAGGCCTGATACATGAAGGTGCGGTGACACAACCTCTGCGAAGACCCTATGGAGTATTAAATTCAATGTGCAGCAGTATTGCATGGCCTAATTGTACATGGTTTAACTTCTTAGGGCATGAAAGGCATTCATTTATCATAAGTGTAATATTACCTGATGAACACACATCCGTAAAATTCATCAGGGGCTCCCAAATGAGCTCAAGAAGCTCATTTTCAAGTTGATCACTTGCTAGCTATCAAGCTAGTTGGCTTAATGAGATGTTGTAGTGACTGCAGTAATGTTGCAGTCACTACAGTGCCAATGTTTGCACAGACACAGCCCTATCTTGATGGCCAATAGTAAACCAGCTAAAGTGTATAGCACATATGGCTCTAAGGTGTCCACTTTGTTATTTATGTTGTAGTGACATGTTTAGCTTGTTTGGCATCTAAAAAGGAAAGCTCAAATTGCTTTCAGGGAATTTGCACTGTTCAGTCTGGTGTTACTGCAAACAGTACTGCTCTGTATGTGGACCATGTTGTGTACCGCTCAAATTTTGGTTTGTAAGCCAAGAAGAAATGATGAAGCTGCACAGGAACTATGGACATTTATTTGCAGCAATTCCACAGAACAATTGTCTTGTCTCCTTCCATTCCACTCTACTTCTGCGGCTGGCTGCAGGCAGACACAGCCTTATATACTGGTGTGCCTAGCGTCCCTACTTGGAACTTTCTAGATACCGCAGTCCTCCCCTGTAGACATTAACTGCACTTGTTTCTTTTCTTTTCACAACATTACATGTGCAGTTCTTTACGCACATTCTTATTTACAAGTTCAAGCGTTGTGGAGGACGCACATTTCTTTTTGGATGATCCACACACTGTGTATCCACAAGATTCTCCAAAGTTTGGTCCATTTTCACTCAAATCTGAGGAACATCATTCTGAGGACCATTCGTAATCAGTTCACCTGTAATGTCCTCTGACTCATTTTCTGCAACATCCAGTTCAGTGTCAAAATCATAGGCAAAATGATCATTATCATTGACATTGACAACATCAGCATGTACATTCTTTTTCTTTTCTTCCAATAATTGGTTCACATGTCGTTTGATGCAATGCTCATTCACCAACACCTGGAACATAACAGGACCCAAAACCTGGGTAATTGATTTATTGATTTATTTTAATTTAATTTATTTAGTTCATATAGTGCCAAATCACAAAAAAGCTGCCTCAAGGCGCTTCACACAAGTAAGGTCTAACCTTACCAACCCCTAG
>CABFOU010339361.1:0-14863 GCA_900660325.1 Opsanus beta | reverse complement strand
ATTTCTCCAATCACAGCCAGAGAAGCCTATAACGTCTTCTGTTTGTCTTGGTGTCGTTCCTCACTCGTCTCCTTCTTGCACAGGCAGTTTGTGAGAACTATCTACTCCACACAGATTTACCATAGTGTGCCATACTGTTTGTATTTCTTCTTAGCTTATGTAAATAAAGTCTAAGTCATATTCAGTGTCTTTGAAATGTTCATGTATCCATCCCCTGACCTGTCTGAAGAAACTGGATGTAAAAGTGATGGTTTACATGTGCTATACTAAATGGGGCGCTTACTTATTCACGCCATCATTTTGGCCTTTAGATTTTTATTTCTTTTAATTCATGATGTAGACATTACTTTTCACTGTGAGTTTAAAAGGCATAATTTTAGAAATTTTATAATAAAAGCCTGAATTTCTTTTTTGTTTTTTTTTTGTTTTTTTATGTCCGAACAAAATTTCAAACATGTAAAAATCCGGGGGGCAAACACTTTTTCACAGCACTGTATGCAAACATGAGTGAAGAGAATTTTTTTGGTACTAGTGTAGTTTGCACGATAAGCAGCATGGTGGTGGTTGGCACTATTACCTCACAGCAAGAGGGTCCTGTGATCGCTTCCCACTCGGTCCTTTCTGTGTCGATTTTGCATGTGTTCTTCGTGTGTTTGCATGATTTCCCTCCAGGTGCGCCGGCGCCGGTTTCCTCCCACTTCTAGAGACATGCAGGTTAGGTGTGTTGGTGACTGTAAATTGACACACCTATGTACCATGTGTGTTTGTGAATGTGTTTGTCTGTCTATGTTATGTGTCTCTCCGATGGACTGGCTCCAGCTCCCCTGTGACCCTGAATTGGAATAAGCAGGTATAAAAATGAATGAGTTTGCATGAAGCATTAATTTAATAACCCAAAAATTGACCCGCACTCTGAAACAGCTCTTCAACTGTACCCATAACCATAAATTTTTTGTATTGTAATTTTGACCAGTCATAAACTAATACCACATTTGACATTTTTTCAGTTATTTATTTGACATCAGCACAAAATATAACACATCTTTGATTCATGTTTTCTTTTTATTGCTTATCAAATCAAACTGCATGGCATCAATCACAAATAGATATTTAAATTTGACCAAATGTATTGTTTTTTTCCACTCCTCGTCTCATTTGTGTATTACTGCAGTACCACCACCAGATGGCGGGCGCACTATGTTTACATTACATACATTGATCCAGTCCTTCAAAGTAATAAATAAACACTGGTGTGCAGGACTAACTAAATGGTTTTAGAATTCAATTTTAGCAGAAATTATATTTCCAAGAGAAAATACAGTATTTCATGTATACTTAATATACCTAGAAAGTGATTAGGTCACTTTAATGAGAACAAAATAATTCATACATCTTAATAGACAAATTATTTGACTTTGCATGAAGACTCCCCACCTAAAATGAGAGTTAATGTGCTGGTACCACTGTAGCTGCTATTATATTAAACATTTTAGACAGAAAGATTTCATAAGGCAATATGTTTTGCAACTATTTTTCAATTTGAGTCTGAAAGAAATGAAGCGTAGCGCAAATTCTCCCAGAAGACTCACAATTCAGCGTCTCTCACAATCAGCTAATTGTCTTCAGCCATGTACACAATCCCAAACACACGGCACCGTTATCAATCACCGCAAAGCAATCGGACACAGGCGCATCCTTTAAAAGCTTCGACGTCTTCCTAATTGCTCTCTGTTTTTTCAGTTCCCCGTCTGACGCTCCCTCCGCCGCACCGCTACCACCAGTTGGTCCTTGTCTGCCGTGGGGGATGGGCTTTGTCCCCTCCCTCCTCCATCAGCAGGACTCAAGATCATCTCAGCTCATCCCACCGCCGAGACAAGAACTGAATTCTGTACTCACTTATGTAATAAACCACTTTCTTTAACCCGTTGAGTCTTCTGGTAGAAAGTGCAAAGCTTTACAGGTGTGATAGCTATTTTTCTTTTTTGTTCTGTAAAAGCAACAGCAACCAAACAGATGTCCAGTGGAGAGAAATTTGTTCCACACATCATTATTGCTCAGAGTCAGGCGTAGAATTAAGGTGTGAAAAGGTCTCGAGGGTTGAGGTTGGCCACCAGACACACGTCATAGCTGTCATGCATAGCTGCTCGCCTTTCCACCACTGTCCACACATTGTCTGCAGGATCCAATTCAAAAATCTCCTTTGTGATGATCTCATGACGTCCTGCAGAAAAGTGTAACAAGTATTCACTTGCTGAAATCTAATTTCCACTTGAGGCATTACTAGTTAGGTGGCTCATAGAGTCTTAAAGTGTGCCTTCTGTTTCTGCCAGTGTGTTTCACCAATTCATCATCTGGTTAAACTGATTCAGTTGCGCTTAGAATCTCTGCAAGCAAGATGTGAACCTTTTCAAAAAGACTCACAAACTCACCAGCGCCCTTATAGTATCCACAAAGGTAGAGCTTGCCCTCAACTACTCCTACGTTGGTAGTGTTGGTTCGGAGGGACAGTGGGGTCATGGGGAGGGTCGGTCCTGGCCTCCAGGTGTCTGTATCTGGGTTGTAAATCTCTACAGAGCTTAGACTGCGACGTGACTGTCCATGATCCGCTCCATCACATCCTATACCACCTGAAACACATGCACATGCAGTATTGCCTTTCATATTTCCTTCCCATACCATATAAACACCTACAGGATGAAGAGCAGTGCCTCACTAATCTCACCCATTACGTAGATCTCGCCATTGAGGACAGCTGAGCCGCAGCGGTACCTGGAGTACTTCATCTTGGCACACTCTGTCCACATGTCCTTGCCTGGATCAAACTGAAACACACGGTTGCTCAACCTGTCTGGTTCATCATCCGGCTGGTCCTGAGGGAGGAGAAAAAATAATTCCAACTCCCTGATCACTCAAAGAACACGTATATCTGCCAAGGTCCACATGTTCTCTGTTGACATTTTCCTTTCATGTAGTTCTTTTCATTGTCATAGAGTCATTCCTCCGATGTCCTCTATGTATAACATTCTCCTATCCTGGTCACTTAACTTTGATCTTGACTGCTGCGCTTTGATCCACATAGCTAGCTAGATGAACATGAACACTGATTGCCGATACCGATCTGCGATCCAGGTCACTCATCCTTGATCCTGAACGTGTGATCCTAATCACTCATATATGATCCTGAAAGCAGAACTTTGAACCAGGTTGCTCAATACTTTGATCCTGTAATCAGGATCAAAAATAAAAGTTAATAGTTCAAAGACAGAATCCACCCCTTTATCTGGATCTGTACCAAACTTTATCAGGTTCTTCCTTTACCCAAGTCCCACCTCAACACCAAACAAAGGAGAGAATGAAGGGGGAAAGGGAGCTAAAGGAAAGGAGGGAACTGATTGACTGACCTGAGTGATGGACAACAAATCAATATGTACCTGTGGTGTCCAGCCACCTAACACATAGAGATGGTCCTTCAAGCTGATGAAACTGTGGCAAGCTAAAGGGAGAGGCAATGGGGCAGAACATAGCCAGCTGCCTCCTTTCTTCAGCGACCATCTCTCCACACTGTCAGTGATGATGTAGTGATTACGCACTTTCTTCTGGCCACCGATCACATACAGGGCATCGCCAAGATGCCCAAAAGCATACATGTCCCTGTATGATGCTGAGCACAGTCCTACCCAGCAGTTCTCCTCTGAATTATCATACCTGAAACATAAACAAGCCTCATTATAGTTTGGACCTCTCTTTGAATGTCATATTGTTCTGTAAGTCCTCACATACCTGTATATATCCACCCTCTTTGTCGTATGTTGGTCTTCGACCTCAATGGCCACCACTATGCAGTTGTCTCGTGTCACCGCCCCTGCTGTGATCTGACCTCTGCCTCTAGAGCCCCTCAGTGGAGATGGAATGTAGAAAGTTCTTCTGCCTTGTGGGGCAAAGCAAAAGCTAAGATCAGCAAGCCCACCACGGCGAGCAGGCGCTCCAGCCTCATTTACCCCACCCAAGCAGAGCAGCAGGTCGGTGGTCTGCATGCCATATCGAAGGGCCGGCCGAGGCGGAGCTGACATCCCACAGAGTGCTGAGGTCTGGAGAGCAGCATCAGTCATCCCAAAGCATTCAGCATCCCGTAGCAATACCTAGGAAAATAATTGAACAGGCACATCAATTAGTCAGTCTCCTCATCTTTTACTCAATGTGACTAAGGGCTTATTTATTTTCTGCACTTGATCCTTTCTTCCATTTGCTCCTCACTGGGTTTCGCCTCCTCGCTTTGCGGAGGAATCCTGGCTCCACAAGCTCCAGCCGGACACGCCTCAGCAAATCCACAGCGAGGGCTTCGCTCTGCGAATCCCCCCTTCGCCTTTGAACCCAACGCAGCACCAACTCCAGCACAGTCTCCTCCTGGGTTATGTTGAGGTCATCTGAAGCTAGAAGATCCCCAAGACTTTGGGCATCCAGTCCTAGAATTTCCTCTTCTTCAGAAACCTAGAAAAAGCACAACAAGGGGAAGAGAGTATAAACAATATGGAGAAAAACTGTAGAGGAAGGTAGCAAGAAGCAACAATCTTTATAATGAACAATCCCAAAGCACCTTAAGATGAGTTAAATCAACAAAAAGA
Source organism: Opsanus beta (assembly GCA_900660325.1). Classification (NCBI taxonomy): domain Eukaryota; kingdom Metazoa; phylum Chordata; class Actinopteri; order Batrachoidiformes; family Batrachoididae; genus Opsanus; species Opsanus beta. The sequence goes on along the minus strand of CABFOU010339361.1, from coordinate 10,241 downwards.
ATGTAATTTCTGCTACCTAGTGGTTATGGTTGAAAGATGGGAGTATTTATCACTACTGAACGTGCCACCTGTGTAAAATGTTGGCAGAGGTATCTGTAGGCACTCTCAGCCAGGGTAGTTGCTCCCAGGTCTTTGGCCCAGTGGTACAGTCCAACACAGTTTGCAGGGTCCATTCGGGTTTCCATATGGCTTTGGCACAACCTGAGGCCATGACAATGAGATGTGATGGGAGTATAAACAGATTTTAAATCATTGTATGCAAGATACGGAATGCTGTTTTTCAGAAACTGCTCCAATCAAGATGAGCTGAACAGGCATCAACATCTCACCTACTGGCATCTTTTCCCACCTGAAGGCTCCATCTATATGGAGCAAGAATGCAGCAGCAGCCACTCTCTGAATATTGTTGTTGTTTAGGGGAAGTTCTGCACGGTACATGTAGCCCAGCAGCAGCTCCAGGATTTGGGCTGGAGTATCTATAAGAGGAACCTCACCTCCTCTGGTCTCCTTCAGACCACATGTAAACATGGCCTAGACAAAGAGGTGGATCATAATACCATGTCTGATTTTCACAATCAGCCAACTTCTTGCTTTGGTCACTTTACCTGGAAGTAAGGGCTGAAAGCAGAGAGCACCACCTTGTGGCAAGGGAAGGAAATGCCTTCTGCCACCAGCACCACATCAGTGAGGTCCTGAGCTGCTCTCATTCTCTCCAGCTGTCTGAGAAGAGTCGAACCATGCTCTGCCCGTGTTGAGTCCACCACTACAGCATCCATGGATCGTTGATCTGTGTGGCGGTGCCATATTTTTGATCAGGAAAAGAAATGACAGAAGATTGTTAAACATCAAAGCAGAGGTTGTAGAAAAACTTGAATCTTCAACTGGACTTCAACCGTCCAGTTGAAGATTCAAGTTTTTCTACAATGAACACGACTTGGACAGCTGAGAGCCTACACAAACAAACAAATCAAAGCAGAGGTGTGTAACATTTCAGATGTGTGCCACTTCAGCTCACATGGAACTGCAGTTTGGCTCAAGATTTTCACATTTTATTGTATTTTTTTTTTTACAATTTTTTTAAACATATAGTATGCAGTCAACCATCAAGTGTCCTTTTAAGATTTGGTTTGTGATCTTTGTAATTGAGCTCAAACTCAACCTGTAATTTGAGTCAGTACTGGCTGACCTAATTGAAATTCCGCATGAGTCAAAAAATGTTTTTCCACCAACAAAGAAGGCTGAACTTGCTGAGCTCTGGAATCTCTTTGATGTGTTTCAGAAGAGTAACTTTACATTATCATTACCTGTACTTGTTACAAACTATAATAAGCAGATTTTATTAAATGTGAACACTTAGTTCTTTTTTAAAGGTGGCTTCACTCAAAACTTGAATCCAAGTCCATATTCTCATGTCCAATCTTTGACCGATTTGAGACGGGTAAGTATAAGGATGCAAATGAATTAGAGAAGGAACAAGCAGTGGAACAAGGTTGTAATCAAGTCACAACTGCTCCTAATTTCCATCATGCATTTGATGATGATTTTTCCTTGCAACAACTTCAAACATGTCCAGCAGGTGGTAGACAGGTCTGTTACATATTACACAAGTAAAATAAACGTGCATTTCATATTGATCTGGTGCACCAGAGCCATCCAAATTAATCCAATGTTTAACTGGTTTGTCCTCATTATATCCCCTTTTAGTCTGGAGATTTACAAGATGATAGCATTTCATGTTTTTGAGTTATTGCGTTGTCAAATTGGAATTGAAATAGACTTATTTAACACGCGCTTGCTAAATGAGCCTATGTGCTACTCAGTAGGCATTTTGCAGTAGTCGAATGGTACCCAGGTGATCTACTATGTCCAGAGTGCGTAAATGGGCAATACTATCCTATCCCATGAGGCAGCTGAAGTCTGGTAACCGAAGAACTTTGCGGGAACATTAAAAAAAAAAACAATGGAGGACATACATGGAAATGATAGGAGTGTCCACAGGGCCATGCCATTGTACTAATATAGATTTAATAGTGTAAGAAACCATTAAAAAAAATTCTGTTGTTGCAAAATAGAAATTTTCACAGCATTCATGAGCATACACATGTGCATCATCTGTAAGTGTCAGGGTCAAAGGACAGTTAAGATGGCCGTGGCGTGTTCCTACTACTTGCTTTGCTTACCTCTAGTACGTACAATATGAACAGTTAGATATTAGGTTCCTAACCAATGTTAATACATACCGAGTAGTTGGATGCAGGGTATGTCTATAATTTAGCTAGCTAGTTAGTAGTGTAAAAATTGCACTACTGCACTATATTTATGGAGCCAGTGCTATGTATGATGGCCTGCATCACAGAGATGTTTCTGCTAGTTATTAAACTCAGGAATGTATGGCATACAATAAATAGCAAATGGACTGCATATCTATAGCACTTTTCAATCTGAAGTAGATGCTCAAAGCACTTGGCAATGTCAAGGTACTACACACCAGAAGCAACTTGGGGACTAAGGACTTTGCTGAAGATTCAGTAGTCTTTATTGTCATGTATACAGTAAAACAGGCATTGCACCACTCAATGAAAATGCCTTGCTTGTCCTCCATTGACACAAAATTAAAGATTAAACACATACACACATGTAAAAAAGATACATATCTGTATAACTATGTTAACACAATGGCTATGCATTGTTGTGGAAAAGGCAGAAGCCATAAGGTGCATTTGCATTATTCCAACAAGTTGCCCACAGAACGGCACCACAGTGATTTTCTTGTCTGAAAGGGAATTGAACTGAGGATCATCTGGTTGAAAGTTAGCTTATCTAACCTCAGGGCCATCAGCTCCCCTATGAAGTGCCACTGTTAACACCACAGACTGTATATACTGGACAAACCTTCCATGATGTACTGAACATAGGTTTTTTGAAGAGGTGTTTTGAAGCTCAAATATTGTGGCTCTGGGTGTCGCCATATTGGTAGTGGGTATACCACTTAAGTCTCCGACAACCCACAAATGGATAAAGAGGTGGAGCTTAAGCAAGTACGTGCATGACCTGGATGAGACGAATGAAGCACAAACATGCCCCGTGTCAGTTACTGAACAAGCTATGGACTGGGCACCTGTTACACACTGTACCCAAACATGATAAGTTGTTGCTGATGGGTGATTTCAATGCTCGCGTGGGCAGTGACTTCCAGTCGTGGCCAGAAGTCATTGGATCCCACGGTATAGGGAGGGAAAACCCAAATGGTCAGCTACTTCTCACACTCTGTTCTGAGCATGGCCTCACAGTTACCAACACCTAGTTACCTGACATCCACAAGGTCACTTGGATGAACCCCCGCTCAAAGCACTGGCATCAAATTGATTTTATAATAACAAGACAGCAAGACATTCGGGATGTGCGCATTACAAGGGCAATGAGAGGAGCTGATCACACGCTGCTGCTATCAAAGCTTTCCTTCTCTACTGGCAGTGCACATTGTACACAGAGAAGGAAAAAAGACATCAAGAAAAAGCTCAATGTCCTGCAACTCTCACATACTGAAATCAAAGAGATGCTAGCAAGAAATCTTAGAGAACAGATCAAGAAACTGCTCGCTGAAAGTGGCCCAGAGAAAGCAAGGGGAAACTTTCACAATGTAGTGTATGGCACTACATTGTGCCATACTACAACTTATATTGGGCCACATAAAGCGCAAACACCAGGACTGGTTTGACAGTAGTAATGTAGAGATCACCAGCCTCCTTAAGTTAAAGCAAGCAGCCTTGAGCAGATGGCTAAATGACAAGAACTCCACCGCAAAGCATGACCACCTGAAGCACCTCAGGAGCAGAGTCCAAACAGAACTTAGATGAATGAAGGACAAATGGTGGGAGAAAAACAGTGCAGAACTGTAACAGTATGCAGATGAACACAATACAACAAAGTTCTTTGCAGGCTTGAAGGCTGTCTATGGTCCCTCTTCCAATGTTATGGCACCTGTCCGTTCAGCTGATGGTACCCTCCTCACAGAGAAAAGTGACATAACTGAGCGCTTCAGCTCTTGGGCTGCGATCTCATCTAAGACGCCATTGACATCATCATCGTCCTGTGATGGACATCCAAGAGAGAGAGATGGACTGGGCAGTAGATGGCTTGGGTGCGAGCATTAAAAATTATGACAAGCTTCTTGCCTCAGTAACTTTCAGAATAACAGTGGAGCTAACAGCATGAAGCTACTGACACCTGCTAACAGTGCAACGTACAAATTAAAAAATGCAATAACGCTCCAGTATTTCCTTCGAGTGAAGGAAATACTGGAGCACAGGCTTCTTAGATGGTCCATGAGGACAATTGGCTGCACAACAAGCTATATTATCTCAAATATGTGCTATGAAATGCTCAGAAAGGACATGGTCGGTCCACAACAGCTAGCAGCCAATGTTAGCTGTCTCTGATTCAGCTCTGCAGCAAACTTAAAATGATCCCACTACTAATTATTCATAACTTTAAGGTTTAAAACTGATGAGTTATAAAAAATAAAATAAAAAGTTCACTTCCCACATCACTGTCATGAAGGGGGCGACTACAGACACCAAAAGCATTTTTTGTACAAGGCTGAAAACATGTTTATTTCTCCTCTAAAGTTGGACATTTTAACATGGGCTTCTAAGAGAAGTGACTCCCCTTTGGAGCCAGCCTCAAGTGGTTCATGGTTCAAGAAACTGCAACATTTGCCATTTTTCTTGGGGCTTGGGTAATATCTGAGGGGTTTAGATTCTCAAATGATGTTTTGTTGCTAACACAGAGTGGACTTGTACTACTTGCTTCTCCTTGTTGAACAATCACATAACTTTATTTTGTCCCTGAGCAGCTTGTCGACAATATCACGGTTATGGAAAGAGCACTGAATGTGCATGTGCTGATTATAGTATACAGGTAATTCAACTCCAGGCAGACATGCAGAGGGCTCTCAGAATTCAGTACTACGTAGCGTGTTAGCATGCTGGAGCTAAGCACATGCAGAAAACAGGTACCATACCAGTATCTGCCCCAGACCAGGATTTAGAACTTTCTGAGATGATGCCACTTATATTATCTCAAAGATATATCGTTGTTGTTGTTGTTGCTGTTGCTGCTGCTGTTGTTGCTGTTGTTGTCAGGTCTGTCTTATATTTGCTGCATTTGCTGTCAGTGAGTGGGGTAGTACAGGCTTACAAATGGTTTAAAATAGACCAGCAAATGCTGGGGGTGCTGTTTGTCTCTTCAGGTTCCAAGGCTGTGCATTATTATCTTTTACAGCGCATCCGGAAAGTATTCACAGCGCTTCACTTTTTCCGCATTTTGTTATGTTACAGCCTTATTCCAAAATGGATGAAATTCTTTTTTTTTTTCCTCAAAATTCTACACACAATACCCCATAATGACAATGTGAAAAAAGGTTTTTTGACATTTTTGCAAATTTACTAAAAATAAAAATAAAAAACCCCCTAAGAAATCACATGTACATAAGTATTCACAGCCTTTGTCTTGAAGCTCAAAATTGCGCTCAGGTGCATCCTGTTTCCACTGATCATCGAGATGTTTATACAGCTTAATTGGAGTCCACCCGGGGTAAATTCAGTTGATTGGACATGATTTGGAAAGGCACACACCTGTCTACATATAAGGTCCCACAGTTGACAGGGCATGTCAGAGCACAAACCAGGTGTAGCAGGACGGTCAGGTTTTGATGATTTTCAGCTGGTGTTTGATTCCAGCCAATTAGTGCGGGAGTATGTTCGCATAAAAGCGAGCAGGGAGCACTCATCTGTCTCTCGATCGCTGGAGATTTGCTGCAGGTGTTTGTCTGGCGGTTCCCTTTCTGCGTTCCTGTGAGGGGAGGTAGGTGTGCCGGCCACAGCTGTGGGCTTTTTGAAGGTGTGCGCTGTCAAGTGCTTATTTGAATGGCGTTGTTGAACAGAGACCTTTGTGGGAGTTGTCGCTGGGTGCGCGCTGCTTGGCGCTTGCGGTGTTGTGTGGTTGCCAGCTGTTGGACGCTCCGGTGTGGGGTCAACTCCCGGGCTTTGCGCTGTGTTGTTTGGGACTGATGGAGTGGTATGTAGTGTGTGGCTTAGCTTCCTCCTCTAGACATTCGTGTGCCATTTATGTTTGTGCTGTTTAAATTACAGGTTCGTGGTGGAGAGGAGTAAGGCAGTGGTTTGATTGGCTGCTGGATGCCGCTGCTGCTTTGCCCGACTGTCGCCTTCGCTGCTGTGGGCGTTGTCTGCCCTGTGTTGGATGGACGGCTGCGCTGGACTGTGGCGTTTATTGTATTAATTTGTTGTTTATCAATGGTGTTCTTTTATTTTTTATCATGACTTCTAATTAAATGTTGTTTAATTAGTTATATAGTTAGTTATAGATAGGAAGATAACTTAGAATTAATAAATTACATTTTGTATTTTTGAGCTACTTCTTCTGCCTCTCTTTGCAACGGACCTGTGTGCCTAGTAGTTGAGTGGGTTTAATTGAGAGTTCCTTGGGTGAAACTCCCAGGGTGGTGTCGGAAGTCCGATTAATCATTACCATCATTATTCCTGATTATTTCAATGACTAATACTCGTCCGCTTTGCCACATTTTGGTGTCTGAAGTGGGATGCAGATTGAGAGCAGAGAAGTGTTTTCTGTTTGTGTTTAAAAAAAAATTAAATTGTTAGTTGTGTTTAATTTGTTTTTCTTTTCTTTTCAGGGCAAAGCAGCAGTTGGCCTCTGTGGACTGGGAGGAATTGATTCCCCCTTGATTTTGGCTTTACCTTTACGGCAGGGAAAGTCTCGGGTGGTACAGGTTAAGTGATGGAGGAGGAAATGCAGGAACTGAGGGATTTGGTCACTCAGCTCAGAGTGGAAAATGAGAGACTGAAACAGGAACAGGCTGAGGCTGTGCCCGGCCCTGGTATGGAGTCCTCGCCTACTGCGTCCTCCAGTGTCTGCTCCATTAATGGAGAGACTGATTTTTGTACCCCGAGACAGAAAATATCCCATGTTTAAGGGAAAGACCGGTTTGGAGTTGGCTGAATGGCTGGAGGAGGTGCAAGCCTGTATGAGAGCATGTCATGTGTCGGTATCTGACCAGGCATTCTTTTTGTTTGGTCACCTGGAGGGAGAGGCACGTAAGGAAATTAAGTACTATTCTAGTGAAGAATGTTCAGACATTCTAAGATCATTGGGGTGTTACAGGAGCTGTATGGGTGTACAGAATCATATGTACCGCTACAAGAGGCCTTTTTCTCACGACGACAACACGAGGGGGAGACTCTACTTGAGTTTTCATTGGCATTGATGGGCCTGATGGCATCTGTGAAGCAGTGTGCACCCAGTGGTATCCCAAATACAGAGGTTTTGTTACATGATCAGTTTGTGGATTATGTGCCTGATGGGTCACTTTGTCAGGAGTTGAAGCATTTTGTGCGCCGGCAGCCTACCGCTACCTTATTGCAGGTTAAGGGTGAGGCAATTAGGTGGGAATGAGAGAGTTTGCCTGGAGGTGTGAGGGGTCGTGGTTCTTCCATCCCTTCAGTTGATGGTATTCAGTGTGTGGTTCAGGGCAGTGGCTAGGTGGAGGTTAGTTCTTCCACGGCCACTGAGCTGAGTGAGATGAGGGAGATGCTCAAGTTGCTGCAGGAGCAGTTGAATCTGCTGACTCAGAGCATTTCCCAGTTGCGGGATTCTCAGCAGCCTGGTCAGACGATTCCTCTGGGTTCTATCATTTGTAGGCACTGTCAGCAACCAGGTCACTTTGCCAGGGAGTGTGATGGAGTTCGGGTTGTTTCCCGTACTCAACCCTCTTTGTTGGCTTCTCGGTCAAGTAGGCCATCTCACTTTGCCCAGGAGTTGGGAAACTAGTGCCCACCGAGCTGTAGAGCCACAGTGCTGGGGGTGGGGGGGCAGTTACTGGCTTGGGTTTGTCTGGGATAGGTGAAAGGGAAGGGTCCAAGCTTGTGTCATCATGTCCTTATTTAGGGGTGAGTATGGGAGGGGTTGTGATCCCTTGTTTGATAGATACAGGGTCTATGGTATCGGCTATCCCAGAGTCTCTCTTCCGTTGGCAGTTTGAGCCGTGGGGTTCGGGGTGGCTGAAATCTTGTCATTGGCTGCAGCTCAGAGCGGCCAATGGTTTAGCCATCCCTTACCTTGGCTATGTGGAGTTGGATGTGGAGCTTTATGGTAAGCTGTTGCCAGCATGTGGCATTTTGGTGGTTAAGGATTCCCCTGGTTTGTCTGCACAGGTTCCCGGGTTCCTGGGGATAAATGTCATCTGCAGGTGTTATGGGGAACTTTTTGGGCAGTATGGGGCTTGTTCGAATTGCCATTGGTGTCCGAGGCCCCTAAGCGTGTCACACAGGCATTTCAGAAGTGTCATGAAGCCAGTGTTACTGCTGACCAAGGAGCGGGGAAAGTTAAGGTTCACGGGGGAGAGGCTTGTCAGATCCTGGGTGGTGTGATGAAGTTTGTTATGGCCACATGCTCAGAGCGGTATTTTGGTGGTCCAGCCCTGTTTGAGCCTGTGGAGTCCGGCCTGCCTGCCGGGCTGCTTGTGTCTCTCGGCGTGGTGCAGGTGGTACGGGATACAGCCTACATTCCGGTGGTGAATGTGGAGTCCTCGGATGTGTGGCTTCGTCCCCATGCCATGGGAGGAATTTTAGAGGAGGTACAGGTGGTGAGTTTGCCCGCTGGGTTTACTGAGGTGCCGCTGGTGGAGGCTGTAGTGGCCTCGCAGCCCTTTTCTCCATCGGTGCAGGATCAGATGGCAGCCTTAGAGTTGGGTAACTTACCTTTGGAGGTACAGGATAAGGTAGGAGCATTGTTGGGTCAGTTTAGTTCTGTCTTTCCAGCCCAAGAGGGGAATCTGGGTTGTACTGTCCTAATCTCTCATGAGATTCCGCTCTTAGAAGATGTTCCGGTGCGGTAGCGGTACCGCAGAATTCCCCCGTCTGAGTATGAGGTGGTTAAAGATCATACTAATCAACTGCTTGGTGCCCAAGGTATTAGGGAGCATAGTAGTCCCTATGCCTCTCCAGTTGTGTTGGTTAAAAAGAAGGATGGCAGTTTGTGTATGTGTGTGGTCTATAGTCTCCTGAATGGTAAAACCAGGAAGGATGCCTTTCCCTTGCCCCGTATTGATGAGTCTTTCGATGCCCTCACTGGGGCTCATTGGTTCTCCACTTTGGATTTTGCGAGTGGGTATAACCAGGTCCCTGTGACGGAGGCTGATCGTCCCAAGACGGCTTTTTGCACACCTTTTGGTCTGTTTGAGTGGGACCGTATGCCCTTTAAGCTTTGTAACGCTCCGAGTACCTTTCAGAGATTGATGCAGAGGATTTTTGGTGATCAGCAGTGTCTGTCTTTGTTGTTGTGTTTGGATGACATTGTGGTTTTTTCCTCTACCATTGAGCAACATCTGGAGAGGCTGAAGATAGTGCTGGAGTGTTTGCAGCATGAAGGGTTAAAAGTGAAACTCACAAAGTGTGCCTTTTTGTTGTTTATCGATGGTGTTCTTTTATTTTTTATCATTACTTCCAATTAAATTGTTGTTTAGACAACTGATGGTTTTAAATAGGAAGATAATTTAGAATTAATAAATTACATTTTGTATTTTTGAACCACTTCTTCTGTCTCTTTTTGCAAGGGACCTGTGTGCCTTGTAATAGAGTGGGTTTAATTGAGAGTTCCTTGGGTGAAACTCCCAGGGTGGTGTCGGAAGTACGATACATCATTACCATCATTATTCCTGATTATTTCAATGACTAATACTCGTCCGCTTTGCACACGCATGAAATCAAAGGAATTGTCTGTAGACTGCCAAGACAGGATTGCCTCGAGGCACAAATCTGGGGAAGCGTACAGAAACATTTCTGCTGCTTTGAAGTTCTCAATGAGCACAGTGGCCTCCATCATCCAAAATGGTAGAAGTTCAGATCCACCAGGACTCTTCCTAGAGCTGGCCGCCCGTTTAAATTGAGCGATTGGGGGAGAAGGGCCTTAGTCACGAAGGTGACCAAGAACCCGATGGTCACTCTGTCAGAGCTCCAGCATTCCTTTGTGGAGAGAGGAGAACCTTCCAGAAAGACAACCATCTCTGCAGCAATCCACCAATCAGGCCTGTATGGTAGAGTGGCCAGACGGAAGGCAATTCTTTAGTAAAACCACATGGCAGCCCGTCTGGAGTTTGCCAAATGGCACCTGAAGGTCTCTCAGCCCATGAGAAACAAAGTTCTCTG
>CABFOU010339353.1:0-10724 GCA_900660325.1 Opsanus beta | reverse complement strand
GACCTCAGACTGGCACAACAGTTCATTTTTCAGCAGGACAATGACCCTAAGCACACAGCCAAAATATCAAAGGAGTTGCTTCAGGACAACTCTGTGAATGTCCTTGAGTGGCCCAGCCAGAGCCCAGACCTGAATCTGATTGAACATCTCTGGAGAGATCTGAAAATGGCTGTGCACCGAGTCTCTCCATCCAACCTGATGGAGCTTGAGAGGTGCTGCAAAGAGGAATGGACAAAACTGTCCAAAGATAGGTGCACCAAGCTTGTGGCATCATATTCAATAAGACTTGAGGCTGTAATTGCTGCCAAAGGTGCATCAACAAAGTATTGAGCAAAGGGTGTAAATACTTATGTACATGAGATTTCTTAGTTTTTTATTTTTAATATATTTGCAAAAATTAAAAAAAAGCAAAAAAAAAAAACTCTTTTCATATTGTCAATATGGGCTGTTGTGAGTAGAATTTTGAGGAACAAAATGAATTTACTCCATTTTGGAATAAGGTTGTAACATAAAATGTGGAAAAAGTAAAGTGCTGTGAATACTTTCTGGATGCACTCTATGTAGTGTTCGATGTGCTATGTGTACACAACAAAATATAATCCATTCCCATCATCTGATTTGATTTGATTCATTTCTGAGCACAAGTTAAATAAATAATTTTGCCAGCGCGTACGGGCAAGACATTTATTCCTCTGCAAGCATGTACTCACTGGGCAGCAAAATCTGTTCTGTGCACAGTAAATGTATTTTTGCCTTTTGTTATTCACAAAAACACACAATTGTAACCTCTCACTTTAGTGCACAGTGTGCACGTTCAACTCGGTGCAGTGCACAGACTAATCAAATGCAGAATCTAACTAATCAAATTGTTCAAATAAATTGTGTCTTGTCTACACAAAGCAAAGTTTGGAGCGCTGTGAGTTGTGGCCAATTTAAACATATATTTTTTCTCTCACTCTCTGGACATCTGCATGGAGCACAGACGTAACAGCTGTTATGCGCTTCCTCTGCCCTCCTTCTCCAGTGTATGGAGCAGATAGGAGCGCACACCGAAACACATTATTCTGTCTTCATGCCATTCATGTTTAGGATAAAACAATGTGGAAATATACATAAAAGACTTTGAAGGAGGCCATAAAATGGCATCGTGTCATAAATCTTCCTCTAAACATAAACCGTTGTCCTCTGGCATTCAAATGAACGGTGGTTTCAGCAACCCATAAATACTCTTCCAGATGTCCTCACCTGGAATGCTGTGGTGTGTTTATTTGAACAGGACTTCCTGAAGTATTACACCAAAGCTGGGATGGACACAGAGGAGTTAGAGGTGGGTGTCCCGATGCTTAAAATACACAATTTAAAGTGTTGTTTTAAGCGCAGAAGTTTGTTATCAGTTAGTATTCTTAGTAACCGGCTCACTTTTGCTTTTTAAACAGAAAGCAGTAGAAGTGATGTGCTTTGTGCCAAAACGCTGCAATGACATGATGAACGTAGGCCGACTGCAAGGGTTTGAGGTATGTCTGTGGAATTCAGGCTGCTCTTCAAAGTCTCCAAAACATTTCCTGTGCCAACTATTCAGGCTGTAAAAGCCAGAGTGCAGCCATTTTTATCTGATGCTTTTGTTTCACCGCCGTACCAGGGGAAGATCACAGCTCAGGGCAAACTGTTACAGCAAGACACTTTCACTGTTACCGAGCAGGACAGCAGCTTCTTGTCTCGAGCTAAGGAGAGACGGGTCTTCCTGTTTGAACAGCTGGTCATCTTCAGTGAGCCAATAGACAGGAAGAAAGGCTTCTCTCTTCCTGGATACATCTTTAAGAACAGCATAAAGGTGAGTGACCGCTGCACTGCAGTGACCACCTATTAGGATCTTTTAATGAAAACCAAAAGGGATTTATAATCTGCACAGGAGGAACACGCCACCCTGATTGTTGCTTAAATCAGCACGTTACATAACCGCATAGCGGGGAGGCGTTACCGGCTTGCACGTGTCAGTGGAGTGTTTAACCTGCGGCTCACAAATGTTCATCAGATGTGAGCAGGATGTGGTGTGTTCCAGGTGAGCTGCCTGGGAGCGGAGCCGAGTGTGGATGGTGGTGATGATGCACGCTTTGCATTGACGTCACGCAACCCCGATGGAAGTTTGGTGCGCTTCCAGCTACAGGCTTCCTCCGCTGAGATCTGCAGGGCCTGGGTCAATGATGTGGTTCAGATTCTGGAAACGCAGCGGAACTTCCTCAATGGTAAGTCCCCGCCGGGCTCTGAAGGCAGAAATATATCTCCGCCTCCACAGCTCATGTTTCAGCTTTGCACAGTTTTCTTTTATTCAAGCTTACATGCATTGTAACTTAGTAAGTGAGTCAGTGAGAGTGAAGACGGGGTTTTTTGGTATGTAATCTGCTTTAGTGTGGAAATCAATTCTCCAGAAAATTTTTTAATCTTAACAATCTAAAATCCACCAGCACATTATGTGTACATCACATTCAGACGAGATGATTGGTTGAATTGTCCACATTTTGTCAATTTTTACTGTTAAACATGTTACATTTGTTCATTTTTTTTTTTTGTAGCCTTAAATCACAAGAATGTGTGTAGATACTCATATTCTCCATCATGTCCTACAGAGAACAGAGGACAAAATTCAATTTTTCTTTCAATTTAACTTATTTTGTTCAACACAGAGGACATAATGAATGGGCTGGGTCTCAGGAGGATATAGCCCTTCTTTTATAACTCCGCCCTGTAAACAGTAGAGCCTGACTGATATATTATCGACCAACAGATATATCTGAGCCTTTCGCCAATGTATCGTATCAGTGTTATTTTTGCCAATATGAAAACTTTTATTTTACAGAATAAACAATGCAGAAAAACACTTTGGCTGGTGGAAATAGTGTCATTACATAGTCTGTTCAGTAGAGGGTGATCTAACAGCATTATTTACAATTGTGACCACTTGGTTACATTACCTACAAGACACAAGGGCAAAGTGACCAGCTGCCATTCACTCTCAATTAGAGTGTTAGTGTTTCACATTGACAAGACAAGTGGTCACTCTTCTGTCAGCTAGGCGAGGCCAAAATACACCAGAAGTCTATTTTATGCAAATGCTGAGCAATGCAAAAGGGCCACTACCAATCAGAGTGAAGGCAGTGTGAGGCAGAGTGACAAACATTGGTTGGTTGCTCGTTAGCTATGTTTATAGTTATTTATGATAAAGTTCATGTTTAAACTGTAAAACATCAAGCCTCCATTATATTTCTTTGTCATAAGGTTTTGATAACGAAATGTTAGGAATCATTCAATTCAATTTATTTTATTTTATTTGTACAGTGCCAAATTACAACAAAGCTGCCCCATGGGTAAGGTCTAACCAACCCATTGCCATTTTTATTTATAATTGGTACTGTAAATTGTTTACTCCCTAATATTGGTATCATATTGGCCCCCAAAAATCCATTTTAGTCGAGCTCTAGAAAAAAGAGCATCTGGATCCACTCACATTTATGAATTGTGAAGCAGCGACACAGCCATTGAATCTTGACTCTCAATATCATACGCTGGCTGACTGAAAGCTCCTATGTCATCATCACAGCTGAGTTGTGGCACAGGTACGGCAGCGTTGAAGGAGGAAAATAATTTTTACCGTCAATAAAGCAAGACTCCATAACTCATACAATTTAAAACAACTGCTGCGCAACAACTGCATCACCATTTCCACAGCGCCCTCAGATGGTCACAATCGAAAGGCGTGTTCGCCACCATTCTGTTGTGTCCGAGTCCTGTGAAGGAGGTCTCACAGACTGGGGGTAAGTCTTCTATGGTTTTCTTGACATGGGGGCCATCAGTGTGACGTAACGGAAGTAGTTGTTACCTTGGAGACGTCCCATTTTATTCTCAAACAAATCTACAAATCCAAGACCATCATCTTGTGTTTTGATGCCAAGTGCAACCACTAGAGCCTGTGAGATAAATTTATTTCTTCTGATGGCTCACTAACGAAGCAGAATTACGAAAAATAATGGATCATATGTGAAAGGTCAGTCATTTTCTGTTTTGTTTCCCCCTCGGAATGTTGACTGTGCACACCACGACAACCTGCAGGCAACCTGTTTCAAGTAATAATTGGAATCAGATGTGTCTTCTACGGTCAACCACTTGGCAGTTTTTGTTGTTGTTGTTGTTTTTACCGATCGGATTATCGTCTTGCCAACTCGAGCAAGTGGAGCGTGGGAGAGCATAGAGCAGTACCACTTGTCAGACAAGGCAGTCGTTTGCGTGTTCTGTAAATAATCAGCTCATTAGATCAGCTCCTACAAACTATTGTAATTTAGATGAGACATCAATTGTACTTTTTGCTGATCATGGGTTAACTCACTGATGAAGACTTGTAAACAAACACTGAGTGAGATTATCACAGCTGTGCACTCAGGCGGGAACTTGCCAAAACATCATAGCTTTTATCTTTCATGCTTGATTGTACTTCACTGCGTTATCGCCTCTTGTAACCAGCTTAGGCACCTCGGAAAAGAATGATGCGATTCCATACAGGCTAACGGGCGGCGCCATATTGCCGTATTTGTTTGAAGCCCTCCAAGGCCAGTTGCAAGATATCAGGTGGTGTCAGAGAGGAAGTAACGTAGGTCCTGATGGCCAATTCAGTTTTTTTTATTTATTTAACCCTAAGGTGCTTCACAAGGGTAAAGTCTAACCTCACCAACCCCCCTGAGCAAGCGCCTAGGCAACAGTGTTGAAAACTCCCTCTGGCGTTTTTTGAGGAAGAAACCTCAAGCAGACCAGAAGACTGAGAGGGGTGACCAGCTGCTGTTAATGAAGCCCTTTGCTTCATTAACGTTTTCATATCCTCACATTTTTCAATAGAATGTAGAAGATATCAATATGCTCTACCAAATGGCTGAGTTGGCCATTAAAGGGTTAACAGTCCCAGAATTTAGATATGATGAGACAGTGTCTTGCTCCAATTTTTAGTGACATAATTTAAGATGGAGGAAAAAGTAGTACAGCACAACAATAAAATATTAATCATACAAAAGAGAGAACAGCTGGGTCTTTAGTCTGGATTTGAATGCCTCCACAGAATCAGATTGTTATATCTCAGTAGGCAGATTGTTGCACAGAACAGGTGCACAATAAGAAAAAGTTCTGTGGCCCAAGTGTAGGCCGCAGGTCCTTAAACAGTTTTGTTGGTATAGGGTCGAACAGACACGTTGTGCATTTAACAGAAGTTACAAGTTTTGTCAGCACACCCAAAGAAATAATATCAAATTCAGCAATTCTAGGTGAGGTATCAGTGATGGGACCCATATCACGAACAGGGTGCAGTGGCGGGACTAAGGCATGCTGGGATATACCTGACCTAATGTCATCTATTTTCTTTTCAAAGCAATCTAAGAACTCTTGAGAGTTAAATGGAGAGCGACTTATAGGTGGGTCATGTTGCCACTGTGTTGAACAAGAACTTTGAATTATACTTGTTTTTGTTAATCAAATCAGAGTATTAGGCCCTTGCTTATAGTCCAAGAATAGCATCGTGCCACGCAAGGTGGAATACTTCTAGTTTTGAGCTACGCTATTTTTGCTCTAGACCTCTAGACTTACGCTTGAGGCCACTTAGATGATCATTGAACCAAGGAGAGTATGTTTTAGGGGGACGTGGTTTTAGTGTAGGTGGAGTGATCATGTTCAATGTGCTCGTGAGCGCTGAGTTTAACCTGTCCACAAAGCTATTTACTGAATGATCACATTCCGAAAGTGATGCTAAGATAGCAGGCAGTCTGGCTCCAAGTTCAATTGTAGTTGAGGAGTTGATGCGTCATCGTGATGATGAATAAGTGTCTTGTCTCAGTGGACAAGGCAAAGAGACTGGAAACGTAACAAGTGAGTGATCTGAAACTACTGACACAAGAGACACAATATCAATATTTGAAACAGTAATGCTACAAACGAGGACCAAATCCAGTGTGTTTCCATGAACGTGAGTTGAACCCTGAATGCACTGCTGGAATCCTAGTGCATCTATAATGTCCATGAATGATTTGCAGATGAGTCAGAAGGCTTGTTTACATGAATGTTGAAGTCACTGTCAATCAGAATGTCATCTGCAGGGGTTGCCAAATTAGAGATAAACTCACCAAATTCATCTAAGAATTCAGAATAAGGGCCTGGGGGCCTATACACGGTGACAAAGTAACATGTTTGAGTTTTATTCTTCTGAGCTTGGCTCCTGAGCAGAGCAGAGAGTCAAATGTTCAAACGAGTTATATTTTAGACCCCCAAGAGCCAGTAAGATAAACCCAGATTTATGAATAAAAGCAACACCTCCGCCTTGCTTTGTATCGCGAGGGACATGACTAAATGTGCACGCAGGTGGACAAGCTTCATTTAAGGGGAGGACAATGGTAGGTTTCAGCCAGGTTTCATATAAACCAATCATACTATCTAGGCGGTGTTCCATAATTAGATAATATATCAACAGTGATTTTGAGAACAGTGACCTTATGTTAATGAGACCCAAACTGAGGACCTCATTTGGGTTGGCATTTTGACTTTTTGGATTTGGGGGTGGTTCCAAAGTAATATATGTAAGATGCCTTAGATTAGTTTTGGGTTTGTGAAATTCCACATGGGCTGACGATAGCAGACGCGAAATGTTTAATGTTGCAGAAACAGCCAGTGGGGCACCCTCAATTTTAGTGTTATCCAGTGTAGAAATGGGCACTAAATTTGCAAAACATATCCCTCTACAGTTTTTATGGGTACCTCAGCGGAAACAGGCCACAGTCTCAATTTGAACAATTTCCCTCCCTGGCACATAAACTACACTGTCACCATAGTGGATTTCCTGCACTAGTTTTCCCGCTATGCTAATGGACTCCATACCCACATTAATAGTAGGCCCTGCAGGTTCTCTAATCACCTGCTCCATGGCCTGCTGTAGAGTCCTAATGTTACCCTCCCTGTAGGACTCTGTCTATGTTTGCAGATAAGATGGCAGCGCCTTCCCCAGTAGGGTGAAGGCCATCCGGCATCAGCAAGCCATGGTGACCCCAGAAAGAGGACCAGTTATCAATAAAAATAAAACCTTGCTGTCTCCAAAACTGCGCCAGCCACCTATTCAAAGATATCAGCTTGCTAAATGCCTCGTCATTTCCCCGAGAGAGGAGGGGACCAGAGACTATTAGTCAATGCCGACACATCTTTCTGGCAAGGTCACAAGTCCTCTGTATGTCCATTTTTGTGACCTCTGATTGTCACATCCTAACATTGTTGGCGCCGACATGGATAACTGTCCATCCATTTTCTATACCCGCTTACTTACAGTTAAGGGTCACAGGGGGGCTGGAGCCTATCCCAGCAGTCATGAGGCATGAGGCAGGGTACACCCTGGACAGGATGCCAGTCTATCGCAGGGCCACATACAGACAAACAAACACATTCACACCCACATGCACACCTACGGACATTTTAAAGTTTCCAATTCACTTAACCTGTATGTCATGGATGTGGGAGGAAGCCGGAGCACCCGGAGGGAACCCACACAAATGTGAGTATAACTAGTGTCGTGTTCCTTTTTCTGTCTGCCCTTGTGCATAGTCAGCACCCTAAGATGAGAGGCAATGTCGGGTGCTCTGGCCCCAGGAACACATTTAACATCAGCTGGCATCTGTAATCTAACTTTGTGGGTAATAGAAACTCCTATCACTAAAGCATGGCGTTCTAGCCTGGAGATAGGGGTAGAAGTTACCCGTGGGCTTGGAGGGCTATCAATCGGCATAGCTAATGTTGAAAAATGGTTCACAGTCGGCATTGCCAACTGTGAGCCGGGTACCACAACCGGGCAACAAGCCTTACGGGAATTCTTCCACCTAACAATAGTCCGAAAGCCATCGTCTTTAGCTGGCAGAGCTAAGCTAATGCTAACGGGTGCGCTAGCCACCCTGACACTAAGCTCGTTTGGAGTGCCCGTAACATCTAACTCCACTGAGCTAAGAAGTTGCTCTAGCTTACAAACATGGCTCTCTAAGAGGGCCACCCTTTCTGACAATTTCGCAAAAGTTATTTTAAAGTGTTGTGCACTAAAAAAAAGAACAAACGAGTAGCAGAAGTTAGTGCAAGCTAAGTGCTAACGAGAAGCTAACCACTCCTTGGATTCACACAGCAGTAAATTAATGAGCTAAAATCCGTAGCTGTTGCACTTAAAGACTAACAAAAGTAATAATTAAGTAAAGTAAAGTAAATGCACAGGTAACTAAAATAAAAGAGACAATTACAACCTTGTATTAAATAGAAGAGTGCCATTCAGTCCGGTCGTTGAGGAGTCAGTCCGTCTGGGAAAGATGTTGATGGATGTTGACTACACATTGCATTTTTTCTCCCTTTTTTTATTGGGAGAAGCACAGAAATGACATATACATATTATACAATTTTCCCCCTTTATATATATGTATATAATAATAATAATAATAGTAATAATAATAAGAACAACAACAAACGCTAAAGAAAGACCCTCCCTCCCTCACCCTTTTAGAACACAGGACACTTCTGTTATTTATAAATATGCCTAAATATGTTACAAAATTAAAGGCGAGGCATCATATGGCTATGCATGATGGCAAATCATGCTGATCCATGTAGTAGTACAATATACAAGGTCAATTTAATAAAATCAAAGGGGTGTACATAAGAACAGTCAGCATGTTGATAGGAATGCGGGAAGGATACCAGGGCGGCCATACCTGTCATGAGCAAGAGCAAGCACGAACACCGGAGAACCAAAACACAGTCGATTTTTCTTATATGCGGTACGGAGATTAGGTCATAAATCTGCTTAATGTCTAATTTTAATCTTTGGGAGTCAAACATTGACTGGTTGGGACAATGTTGACATTTGTGTTAGAATTAGACTCCAGATTCTTGCTGATGTAATAATTTTGAGTGAATGGTCCATATCAACTTTCATTATCTTGATGTAGAAGGCCAAAAATTTCGAGTTAGACGACATGATAATTTTGTTGTGTGATTTTGATGGTGTTCCAGAAGTCCAAAATGATCCATGTTCTACGCTTAAATTTTGCTTATGGTGGGGTAGGATAAACATGCATAGTCATAGGTATTTTGAGGATCCCAGCAATACTTAATTGTAAAAGGTATATTAGAAACTGATTTTGCACAATTTGCTCCCTTTAAAGCATTTTGTCCCCTAATTTTGGAATACCATATTATCCATTTTTTCTTTTCATATACTTGCTAAAATTGTTTGACCATTTTTATCAGAATTTAGAATGCTTTACTGAATTCGGTAAGCAGAGGCAATGTCGTTAAAAAAATCTTTCTAACTTTGTTTTTTGTGTATGTTTCAGCCTTACAGTCGCCTATTGAGTACCAGCGGCGAGAAAGCAAGTCCAACAGCCTGGGCCGTAGCATGAGGCCTCCACTGTCCACTGCCAGTGCCCTGCGGCCCCACTCCTCTGCTTCTATCGATCGTCATAAGCTGCCCTCTCTTCATTCTCACAATACCTCCCTGCCCACGCTCTACCTGCCCAGCCAAGGCCCAAGCCAGGGACCCAGCGAGATGTACTCAGTGCAGAACGTAGGTTTTTTTTTAACTCTCCTTTTCTGTGTAGTAATTAGCCACCCAACACAGGATCTTCATTTGTAAATCACCTCAGACACTACAAGGCCTCCATATCTCTACATCAGTTTGCTTACATTATCAAACTGCTGCAAACAGACATCAGCACATGCACTGCTGTGTTTGTACGTGAACGACTTGATGTTTGCATTTGCAGCCTACTACTGTCCAGCAATGCACTGCTGACCCCCGTACTGTTTCTCCATCACATGTCCAGCTGGCCTTTTCTGATCAGCCAAACTGTGAAGCTGTGTCAAATGGACTGTACACGCCCACCATACAAAGCGCACAGGTAGTGTATATGCATGCACACAGAGACACACATAAAATACAATAATGTGCTACACAACTGAACAGTTCCTTCATCGTGGGGCAGTCATAATTTGACACGAGCAAAATCACTTTTAGTTTGTTTGTTTGATTGATTTACATGAAGTTAATTTCAAATCGAACACACAAACATTGACCCTCAAAGACATACACACAAAGTCCCATATTCAGTGTAATGATTTGAGTCTAATATTACTTACTGGACTCAGCTAGTATGGCTAAATGCAGAGTAAGTCCATACTGGTGTGAGCAGTCATAGTTTGTAAACTGGGGCTAACTTTGCTGAGAAGCCAAACACCTTCAGTTAACTGTATGTGGTGACAAAACATCTGTTTCTTACTTGTGTTCCTCACCAGAATAACAGCTAAGCAGGTGAAGAAAATCAACTTCAGTGAAACAGAGATTGAGGTGCTTGTGTGTGGTCACAGCAGTGAGACAAGAAATATGAAAAATAAATAAAATAAATGCACCACTGAGTGCCAAAGATCCATCCGAAAGTATTTTGAAACCGACTGTCCATAGCAATCATCCTCCCATGGTGTCATGTTATTTCTTAACTTAGGCATCTAAATCACTTAACACACAGTGCATCAGGAAAGTATTCACAGCGCTTCACTTTTTCCACATTTTGTTATGTTACAGCCTTATTACAAAATGAAGTAAATTTGTTTTTTCCCTCAAAATTTTACTCACAACACCCCATAATGACAACATGAAAAAAGTTTTTATTTTTTTTATTTTT
>CABFOU010339350.1:0-10383 GCA_900660325.1 Opsanus beta | reverse complement strand
ACATAATTTTGTCAACAGGAATTTTTCCATATTTTGAAATTCTGTTCTGTTTCTATTCTGTTCAATTCTATTCTGTTAAGTGGGTGTCATTGTGAAACCCACTGTGTCATTGTGAAACTGTTCTGCTGAAGATAATGGCAGTACAGTATGGTGTGGGCGTACTATGTGTGTTTGGTGATAAAGCTCAAGAATTTGAGTATTGTATTTGATACCGTTCCTTTCCAAAGTATAAATAAGGCCTAATATAGCTGTAAATGGTTCACTGTATCTGTAAAACTACTGATTTTGAGAAGGGAATTAAATGATTATTGTGGAATTGTAGTAATTTTCCGACTTTTCATTTGAATGCATGTACTGGACTAGGCACGGAAATCTATTGGCACACCAGCCCCACCAAGATTTTTTTCCACCAGCCACCACTGGTCCTCAGGGACCCCCTTACCTGCACATTTTTCATCTCTCCCTTCTCTGCTAAAAGCTGATTAACTCATTCAGGTGTTTTTTAGCTCTTGATTGGCTGAGCACACATGAATCAAATATTTAGCTTTTGGTAGAGCAGGGAGAGATGGAAATATGTGCGTTAGGATGAGGGTTGGGAATCAATTTGCTGGCCATAATGGGAAATTCTCCCTTGCTGCCATTTAGGGCCCCTGATTCAGAACAACTACTATCTGACTTTGACATTATTTCCTTATACAAGATTGTCTGAGATTATGATGGGTTCCAAGTGTACTCCTTGTTTTCTTGATCCTGTCCCAACTGGGATTAAAGTGAAAAGGATCTGTGGATAACCCTGGGTCCTCTTTGCCGAATGAATGAAAACTTATGGCTCAGCACGGGAAATGTTCGTCCATATTTTAAATGGACTGGGATAAAGCGTCTTTTAAGCCTGGATTCTGGGTCGCTGGCAAATTACTATATACCTATTTCCAAGTTATAATTTATTTCAAAGATACTGGAAAAACTGGTTACAAAGCAAGTTCCTGCATGTTGTTCAGACAATGAACTTCTCGAGGCCTTGCAGTCGACATTTAGAGTACACAATTCTAACAAGACTGCACTCACTAAAATGGTGAACAATTTTTCAGTGGCTGTGGATGCAGATATTATGTCTGTCTTGCTGTTGTTAGATCTGAGTGCAGCTTTTGACATAGCTGATCACCATATTTTGCTTGAGAGAATGGAAAATTACTTTAGCATTTCTGGTCAGATACTTTTTAATGGTTGATGTTCAGTTCTGTTCCATTTAGTTGACTGGACTGCTCTCTGGGACATCCTGAGAATTTGTAGGTTCTCCAAGAAGATGCTGGACATCATAGCCAGCCTAAAAATATATACTGAGTGCTGTACGGAGCGGAGGCAGAGACTATGAGAATTTCCCAGTGAAAGCTAGTATTCTTCAGGGATGTCTTCTGACTCATGCACTGTTCAGTGCTTACATGGACTGGGTGTTGGGTAGGGTTGTAAAAACTAGTGACTTAGATGTTTTTGTTGCAGAGGAAATGTTTATTGACCTTGACTTCACAGATGATGCCATGATCTTTTCAGAATCAATGGACACTCTGATTGCAGCACTTGAGAAGCCAAGTGAGAAATCAGAATGTCTGGGTTTGCAATTGCCCTGGATCAAGGCTAATATCCAGGCTTTTAATAACTTCCGCGACTCGGCCATCAGAAGTGTTTCTGTGTGCAGTGAAAGTGTTGAACTCCTACAGACATATACTTGTCTTGGCAGTGACATTCATGTCTCTGGGTCCTTGGCCTTTGAAATCAAGAGGTACTTGGAAAGGGCATATGGAGTCATGAGATTGCTTGTACAGAGCTGTTTGGCGATACCGATATTTCTGCAAGAGGATGATGGTCTTTAGGGTCCCCGTGATATCTGTTTTACTGTATGGTTGTGAGACTTGTACACTAACCAGTGACCTAAGTGCTGGATGTCTTTGGCATCAGGTCTCTTTGGAGGATTCTTGGGTACTGCTGGAATGACTTTGTATCAAACAAGCGGTTACTTAGGGAGACTAAGATAAGGAGTATCACTTCCACTGTTGGGGAATATCAGCTACGACAATTTGAACATGTGATGTGTTTCTCTATGCGTGAGCCAGCACAGAGGTGCCTGAGTGTTGAGCACCCTAATGGCTGGAGAAGGCCAAGGAGATGCTCATGCTTCACCTTGCTGCAGCAGATAGATGGTTATTTTAGAGATGTGGGGATAGACTAGTTGTCTGCCTGAGTGGTTGCCATCCAGGACCCAAGACGGTTCTGTGGTGTTGTGGATGTGGCTAAGCGTGGCATCAGCACATGCTCCCAGACTTGGCTTGTTTGTTCTACTTATTAGGCTATTTACAATGTGTTCATTATAATGGCACGCCATATGAGCTTTCTGCAGTGCAGTGTGGGGTACCACAAGGTTCTCCATACATTCCAAACATAGTTATGGAATTGGCTTTCCCTGTTGGCCTGCAGATGTACATGCCTATTTGTGTTGGTAGTGTCTGTCAGTGAGAAATTGGATGTCTTACAATTTTGTACTTTTGAATTCAGATACAACTGACATGATAGTTATTGGCCCTGCTAGACAGAGTGATCTCCACAATGAATTTATGCTGTCACTTGGGGACTGTGTGATCCATCACAGTGAAAGGGTTAAAAAAAATCTCTGTGTGATTTTTGATCCATCATTGTCCTTTGATCAGCATATTACAGAGGTGGTGGCTAAGATCGCCCATTTTCATCAACGTAAGACTGCAATGATTAGGCCTGTGTTGTCTCTGGCGGATGGCGGAACACTGATCCATGCTTTTGTGTCCTCCAGAATTGGCTGCTGCAATGTATTGCTGTCTGGTTTATCACAAAAACAGTAAAAAAAAAAGAAATGTCTTCAGAACATGGCTGCTGGAGTGGAAACTAGAACTCGGAAATTTAACTGCATGGTGCATATAATGGCCTCCCTTCACTGGCTGCCTGTGAGTGTGAATGCAGATTTAACTTTTTGTTGCTCACCCATAAAATACTCAAAGGTTGTGTGCACCCTCTTATCTCATGGAACTCATTAAGTCTTATATTCCATTGAATGCCCTGTTGTCTCAGGATGCAGACTTAAGCTCTGTGTTCTGATGGTTAAGAAGATGTCGGCAGGATGAAGAGCCTTTTCTTATCATGTTTCAGTCTCGTGGAATAATCTGACGACAGAGGGGAGAAGGTCAAGTTCTGTTGAGTCTTTCAAATCCAGTTTTAAAACAGGCTTCTTTTTCAGTTTACAATTAACATTTATTGTAACTTGTTTTATATAAACTTTTTGTGTATATTTGGGTTCCATTGTTAATCTGTATTTATTATATTGATTTTCTATTGTACGTGTTTTTAACCTGTAGTGTTTGATATAAATGTGGTATATAAAAGCACTTTGAAATGCATTTATCCAGAAAGTTCTCTATGAATAAAGATTTATATCATTATCTGTTATTATTATGAACTACTACTGCCACTATTATTATTGTTGTTGTTGCTGTCATTATGTATCTTTCATTTTGAATGCTGGAGGCCTACCTGCACATTAATACTGTGAAATCATGTTCTGTTTATAAAGTCCTCATTTCTGAAGGAGCCTTTACCAGAATATGGTACCAGAATCGGTACTCGTACTTTTGGATCTGTCTGCAGCTTTTGATACAGTTGATCATGGTGTCTTACTTGAGAGACTAAGGACATGGGTGGGCATCTCTGGGTCAGCCCTAGATTGGTTTATATCTTATCTTTCTAACAGGACTTTCTCTGTTGCTGCAGCCAATTATACGTCCTCTTCTGCCTTCCTGTCCTGTGGTGTTCCCCAAGGTTCTGTTCTGGGACCTATTTTGCATTGTATTTGCTCTCACTTGGACATGTTTTGAGCTCTTTTGATGAAGTTTCATATCACTGTTATACAGATGACATCCAGTTGTACATTTCATTTACTCTTAAAAATGTTACTAGGGTATCCATCCTTCAGAATTGTGTTGAGGCCATAAGAAGTTGGATGGCGGCTAATTATCTGTCTCTTAATACAGGAAAAACTGAGGTCCTTGTTTGTGCCCATAAGGAATTTGTCCCCTCAGTGGTTAGGAACCTTGGCTCTTTGTCCTCCTATGCTCGCTCAGCAGTCAGAAATTTTGATGTTACGTTTGACCATGCTTTCAATTTGGACACACGTTACCCATCTTGTTCAATCCTGTTTCTTCCACCTTCAGAATATTGGTAGCATTGTGTTCAGAGCTGAGCTGGAGATGATTATCCACGCCTTTGTTTCCTTGTGCCTGGACTATTGTAACTCACTGTTCTTTTGCCTCAGCATGTCCTCTCTGGACTGCTTAAAAACGGTCCAGAATGTGGCTGCAAGGCTTCTTACTAGGTCTTCCAAGAGGTCCCGCGTAACACCAATTCTGTCCTCCCTGCATTGGCTCCCCATTCAATTTAGGCTGCAGTTTAAAGTATTGGTGATGCGCGGTCAGACGCCACCCTACATCAGTGAACTCCTACACCCTTATGCTCCAAACAGGTCTCTGAGGTCCTCAGACCAGAAGTTGTTGGTTGTGCCTAGGTCTAGGTTGAGAACCAAGGGAGACTGTGCATTTGGGGTGGGAGCTCCCAAGCTATGAAATGCACTGCCATTGCATCTGCGCTCCGTGGACTCTGTTGGAGCTTTAAAGGAGAAGCTCAAGACTCATTTGTACACAAGTGCTTTCACCTAGCGTTGTTGCTGTTTTTAATCTTTGTGTTTTTATTTTAATTTTTACTGTGAAGCACTTTGTGATTGTATCTTGAAAGGTGCTATATAAATAAATTTTACTTACTTACATTAACAGATTAGTTCTTCTACTCTCAGTGCCACATAGTGAACAAAATAATTATTGCTGACACATGGACTTCTGTTGAATTGTTCTTTGAGTCGTGTGGGTCTGTGATTTGAGACGACGACAAAAGTGTACAGTAAGTTTTTCAGCACAAGAGTCACATTTCTGTCAGTCTGCCAGACGGTTGCCTTGGAAATATGGTCAGCATCACAAATGTTGAATAGAAAACTGCTGATGGCTAAAAGGAAAAACAACAAAAAAAAAAAAACAAGTACACCACAAAGAAAGGCCTTTCAGCACACACACCAACACATGCACACACACACACACACTTTTTATTTCCAGAAAATACTGCAATTTGAATACATAATATCAACATAATGCATTTGTATACATTTTAATATTATACAAAGCACACGATAAAATTAAAGCAATAAATCTGATTATGTATCCTTGTTAGAAATAATGAGTAATATAAAGTAAATGCTTATGCAGTGTTAATTTCTTCATTAATAATTGATTAATTAAACATAAAAAGTACACAGAATGCATTATTTAAACAGAGAGAACTTGGATATTTCTCATGAGAAATTCACCCCAAACTGTTTACCTTGTTTGACCTGTACTGTTTGCAAAACCAGGAGAACAGCATCTCCCACCCGCCTGAAGACGTTCACGCCAGGTACCACAGATCTCTGCAGCTTGTCGATCCATTCAGCGGTTCACTTGCTGGCAGATCACCACAGGCATAAACATAAATTACAGTGCCAGACTTTTTGTATCTACAACTTTAGTAGGAATTCAGAAGTAAACAGTTTTACCAAGTTTGCAAACAGAGGCATATTTTGAGCATTAAGTAACTAATGTAACATGCTAAAGAGGATAACTAAGCAAAGTGCAGTTCCGTCTCAAACTAGAAGGCTCACCCAGTCCTGGTCACAATTATTGGCATTCCTGAAATTTAAGTGCAAAATTTAAAAAAAAAAATGTTAAAAATGCAAATGAACCAATGTTACACGATCAGATCAAGATCTGCAGTGAAATTTAGTCCATTTTTCACTCATCTAAGGACCATCTGTCCATCAGATTTTGTTCATGTCTGTCTTGAGTTCTTGTGTAGATAGACAGACATGTTTCCTCCTGGTGGTTGCCGTATTTTAATAAATCACACATCATGCTGAAGATACATCTGATCTACGCAGCCAGTATGATACATGGAAAATATACTTCTGTTATTCTAAACAACCAAAGGCAAAGCAAAGATGAATAAAACAAGAAAAGAGTTACTACTGAATGAATGTAATGCAAACATTTTGCTCATGTTAGTCATCTGATTTAGTGCCCTTAAATTAAAGTAGGGCAAGATCTAAAATGGTTGAGGCTGTATCTGGCCCACGAGCCTCGAGTTTAACTTGTGATCTAAATACACTACCAGTGGTACATGAGTGATATGTCACTAACCTGTTATTAATCTGACTCTGCAAACATCTGACCTGATTTAAGAATGAAAACTTATCTTACATTGTACGTGAAGGAGAAAGCAAAAATGGCATATCCCTTTAAGAGTGGAACACCACCTGTACTGCCCATCCATCCAGACTACCAATATGCATCCCTGCTCCGTTTCATTATTGATAGACCGTATTGACCTGTTTGTCTCCCCTTACTCACGAGAATGATTTGCCTTCTTGTTTGTCCGAGCAGTGCTGTGGGAAGAATCTAGATCCAGATCCAGATCCAGGCCTTTTAAAAACCACACACACAGACACACACTGCAATCATGCAGCAGCAGACCAAGCTACCCATACAGGATACAGCTGGTGTTTAAAAACATGTCCTATGATCAGCACCTAATTCGCTTACACTACAGAATTAGTTGTGCCCGTAGGATGTGCCCATATAAAAGTGTTTGCCACGTATACAAAGACCGAATGTTTGAAGATCCTCTCTTGGTGTGCCTGCAGAGCCCATGCTATATCTGAGAGGACAGATGGCCGTCCCTGTTGGTGCAACTCTCCACAGCTTCTCCAAGTTAATACACTCGGCATATGGGCGTGCATCACGGGGCGGGGACTGGCACGGGGCCCTCAGGAGACCACGCTGACAGCAATATGCAGGTTCCAACAGAACCGCTGAAGACTCAGAGCCCTTAGCAGGCTTGTGTATCTCAGGAAAATGAACCTGCAGGTGCTGCTGACAGGGTGCACGCAGCTCCAGGCTAGGTCACACCTTTCGTGAAGGAGGGTCACTGATGATGGGGACAGTCTACTGTGGTCTATTAGGGTGACAACACAGGCAGTTTATCCTCAGTCAGGACAACCTTGGCTCATCAGTTCCCCGTTTTGTCTCCGCTCCCTCATCAGTGTGCGCTTGAGTTGTCCTTGTGCTTTGTATGTTCTCATCCACATGCCTGAATACATCCCAACTAAAGGGATTAGTGAATAAATCACAGGGAATCAAAGACCACCTGCGTTATTTCACAGCTGTGTTACGGTGGACGTTAATAAGAGCAGGTGAAAAATGACACCTCTGAGTGGAAAGTTCTTTTATTTGACCAGTCTCAGTAACAATGGTAGCTGAAAAGACTCTGTGCTGCCATCATGTGGTGAAACGGAGCATCACTGTAGTGCCCTGAGGAAAATCTGCTGCCTCAAAGCCAATTTGAAGACTACAAATGTGATGAAGACCACTCTAAACACACTTCAGTTTCAGGTTTTATTATTTGAAAAATGACCTCTCAAAATCCAGGACACACTTGAGTAAGAAGTTCACACAGATTCAAAGTGTATTATGTATTTATATATATATATATGGCATAACAATATTTAACGATCAGTTCGAACATTTGTTTACACCAGCGATGACTCCAAACCAGCTGCAGGGAATCTGCACCAGCGTTGATGACAACTTCAAGTAAGACATAATTAGTTGTTAGTTTTTTCTTTTTAAGTTAAAAGCAATTGAAAAGACGGTGGACGAGCGGTGAATTCTCTGCTGGAGAAGAAACACGAGTCAACTACAACACCTTTGCCTATTGTGCATCACCAAGTTCAACTTAAATAGAACCTGAAAAGATATAAAAGTTTTTACAAAGCATTTAACGGTTAAACTGAAATAATTAACGGGAATACAGAGCACAGCTATGCCAACATAATTCCACAAATGCAGAGTCATTAAAAGTTCATTTGGAAATGAATTGCAAAAACACTGAGCATATTTACACAATCAACACTAAAATTAAATAAAACTAAAACACAAAAATCCAACATATTAGCCTTGCATTTGGCCAAATCCAAACAATGCAAAATTAACGACTTTAAAAATTATTATTACTTTTTTTTTGTTATATTTCTTCCAGTTAAGTAGGAGGTAATGGTACATAAACTACTGGAATCTATAATAAACAACAACACTGTGCAACACAAAGCAACATTAAATACAGAGAGGGTGGATTATTGAGGCCTTCGGAGACCAACATCATCATCTAGGCAGGCAAAGCCCCAACGAAGGGGAAAAAAAACATGGCAAACCCACTGAGGAAAATTATGTACAACATCAAGGCTGCAGTCCATCAGCACTCTAACATCTGTGACTGTTCAAAGGTGACGTGGCTCAGTTACAGTTCATAAATATTTGAACCCCATTGACTAGCAGCTACCTTAACCAAAATCTATTCCTACTTGCTGAACACTGTTAAATCCCAGCAATTAAAAAGCACGTACGTTTCAAAAACGACTTCACACCACATCCAGTAAGAACCTCCTGGGATTACCTTCATCCGGCTGACTGACAACGTGTTAGGAGTAATACAGCTCTACACATCACTGACCAGGCTAATATACAGGTCGTAAACGGCAGCACTACATCAGATGACAGGAAAAACTCAAGGTGCATACGAGCTGCTTGTTGGAGACGACACAGTCATCACGGTGGGTGGAAGGGAACTGACAAAGAGGCTGTTTGTCCGTGCAGCCGTGGGACACATGCAGAGATGTCTCATTGCTTGTGACATAAGCCTCAATCTGGAAATCTGGTACTCAAATCAAGGCTGGGTCGCCATACCAACAAGGGTGACTTGTTGGTATTCCAAGTCATCCTTTCATACACAAGTATTCAGATCTTCCAGCTGGAGCTGTGGTGAATGTGGACAGTTGACAGGTGGCTGTAGTTAACTGGTGCTTCAAGTCTGATGTGAGGGTGTCGAGATTCTCTCAGTTCATTTTGTGTCGCACGTATGCCTGAGTGTCTGCCTCTAAATGAGCATGGTTCTGTGTGTACCAGTGTGTAACTGTGTCTACGGCCCTCTACGTGGGACAGACTATAGGAAAGCACTTGGGTTTGCTCGTGGATCCTTCTGATTCCTGTAGCGTACAGCGAGCCACACTCCCAGGATCTGTGAAGGACAGAACACAGCTCAGACGACACGATCACCTCCTGCCGTTTACTCATCTTATTTAGAAAGAGAAGCTCTTCAGACTAGCAAGAAACAGAAGCAGCAGTCCTTTGATTCCTGAACGACACATCTGACCAAAATATGCAACAAAACCTGCATTTTAATCTTTGCTCAAGCACCCGTCTGTCCATGCACGCTTGCGGAGGCGAGGTGGTCCATTTAAGCTTTAAATATTCTTCAGGTAAATTTGGTTTTTTTTAAAGTGCGTTTTCTGATAAGCAGCGTGAATTAAAACCGCAAAACCTGTCAGTGTGCACGGCCCTCCAGTTACAAGCTGTCAAAAGACTCACTGGACACGAGCTGCACAGTGCACGTCAGCTTTCTTTACAGTGTTTAATTGTTGTCAAATTCTTTTATAAAAAGCAAACAAGAGTGAACAGAAATGGACAAAAAGAATTAACACGTCACACAAAGGTCCCAAATCAGGTTTTCAATCATTGCTGGTGACTACACAATCCACATCATAGACAGAAGACCAAGTAGTAAGTCCCACGTAGGGCGGCGCTTATCCCCAGACTCTGTAGCCTGAAGTGGACAACAACAGCAACACCACCAAAGGGTGTGAATACCTCCGTACATGTAATTTCTTAGTTTTTTATTTTTAATAAATTGGCAAAAATCTTAAAAAAAAAAACAACTTTTGTTCACATTGTCATTTTGGGGTATTGTGTGTAGAATTTTGAGGGGAAAAAAAAAAAAATTAAGAATTTCATCCATTTTGGAATAAGGCTGTAACATAACGTGGAAAAAGTGAAGCGCTGTGAATACTTTCTGGATGGACTGTACATGGTCAGATGCATTCATAAATGCCCTCAATCTCAACACTAGATGCCGATCATACATTTACACACATTCTTAAAGATTAACTTGGTAAATTTCCACCATTTGTGTAGAAATGTTCGCGCACATGGTTTACGCACAAACCTGTGCGTATGAACAGTTGAGAAATGAGGGCCCAGGTCTACAGATTCAACTCCTTGTCCGACTGAGCCGAGGCTTTTTTAGTAGTAAAGATTAAATCTTTGGCGTAGAAACAATTTTTAAATTTTTTTTTTTTTTTTCTATTTTGTGGTTTGGTCTTGGACCTTTTACCTTGTC
>CABFOU010339327.1:0-10713 GCA_900660325.1 Opsanus beta | reverse complement strand
TTTCTTTTTTTTCTCTTTTTTGCCGTCATCTGTTGCTCCGTGTCGCAAAAACGAGGCGTGGAAGTGCCTCACAGTGAATATTTCTGGGCGTTCCTTTATTAATTACGATGAGTTTCATCCGCCGCATTTATCAACGTCCGCAGGTGTGTACGATCAAATCTGTGCAGTGCGCAATGGTGATAAATGCCGGCTTGACTCGTGCGTATTTCCAATTTGCACCCAAAATTTACACCTGTTTCTGCGCAATGTTGATAAATGAGGGCCAGTGAATCAGGATGTGCCAAGTGAAGCCAGCCATGAAAAAGTTGAAGAGTGGACAGTTGGTCCAGATGACATACCAATGGAGGCTTGGAGGTGTTTAGCGAAGATGTCAGTGGAGTTTTTCGACCAGATTGTTTAATAAAAATCTTGTATGACAGGGTGCCAAGAGAAGAGTTGTGGTATTGTATGAGGAAGTCTGGATTGGCAGAGAAGTATGTGAGGGTGGTGCAGGATACTGACAAGGACGGTGTGACAGTGGTTGGATGTGCAGTAGGAATGGCAGATGCATTCAAGGTGGAGGTGGTGCAAAAAAAATAAAAAAATAAAAATAAAATAGAATAATGTTTTTAATTTAATTTTGATAACTACAGCCCGGGCAAGGGTGGTGGCCAAATGGTTAGTGTGCTTGGTTTAAGTGCGGAAGGCTCCCAGTTCAAACCCCACCTCTGCCCCATTTCTCCATGTAATGTGGAGTAGTGTCAGGAATTAGGGCATCCTGTGTGAAACTTGTGCCAAATCAACATGCAGCTCTAGCTTAGATCTGTTGTGGTTACTTGCTTTCTTGATAATTACAGCCTCCAGCAAAAAAATAATACTTCATAAGATCATTTAAACAAAATGATTTATAATACAGAAATGGCAAACTTCTGAAAATTGATCTTTTGTGCACTCAGTACCTGGTTGGGGCTGCTTTTGCATGAATTACCACATCAATGTGGCATGGTAAGGAGGGATGCATGCAGCCTGTGGGACTGCTGAGGTATTACAGGAGCCCAGATTCCTTTGATAGCGGCCTTCAGCTCATCTGTATTGTTGGGTCTG
This sequence comes from Opsanus beta, assembly GCA_900660325.1. Taxonomy (NCBI): domain Eukaryota; kingdom Metazoa; phylum Chordata; class Actinopteri; order Batrachoidiformes; family Batrachoididae; genus Opsanus; species Opsanus beta. The sequence goes on along the minus strand of CABFOU010339327.1, from coordinate 9,630 downwards.
GTGTCGCTCATCTTCTTGTTGACAATGGGGCAGCGTAGTCTCGTTTGAAGGTGGGCAATAAAGCAGTTAAATGAAAGAGCATATGATGCAAAAAATATACTTCCGGGGACTGCCCCATTATCATTATTCACATTAAATATCGCTAAAACTTACCAACACAACCCTTCTCATTTACCTTGTCTTCCCTTCTCCACTGGGAACTGAAAAAAACTGCACTTTTCGTGACTGCTTCGGTGATTGCAGCCGAAAACAAAACAGTACACCATCTTTCCGTGTGAAGTGATGCTGTGTTTGTGTTGTGTTCCAGGCTGTCCCTGGAAGTGGTCAAATCCCATGATATCACACAGGGGTTCAAGTCTCGCAACGGTACCCTATACCCCATAGAGAATCTATGAGGTTTTGTTTATGGGCCAATCAAGTACAGTAATACCATGATCATGTCAGAACTCGCACAATAACTGGTGTGGACACAATTGCAAAACTCAGAGTCCCAGTTTAGGTTGTTCAAAAGGTTTACTGAGAAAACGTGCAGGGTCTGGTACACGGTAAGGCAGTGCAACAAGAGTACAAAAATCAACAGTACAGTACAGCAACAGTACAAAAATCATCAGGCAAAAAGTTGTGGTCGTTAACAGGCAGAGTATCAGAAAAATACGGTGACGCAAGAAGTACATGATAAACAAGAACAAAGAGCTGGAAAGTGGCATAAAGCACAACAATCTGGCGAAAAACTGGTGGACAAAGTGAACCTTAAATACTCCCTGGTGATTACACCAAATGAGAAGCAGGTGTGCAAAGGAGGAGCTGAGAGTGGGTGTGACCGAACCGGGGATACGCCCACCACCAAGAGCCCAGAGAGAGCAAGAGAAGGAAGGATAGAGAAAACCCACAGCAGAGAGAAAAAAACCCCAATAAGATAATTCACCATGTGGAAAGCAAAACAGGGAAAACAGCACAAAGGGCAAAAACATGACGAGCAGCAATAAATATGACAAAGTCCTGGATCCTGACAGATCAACAAAGCAGTCACTAGTAGTTTTGGCACCATGAGCAGGTAGCAATTCCTGCTGGAAAAGGAATTCAGTATCTCCATAAAGCTTGTCAGCAGATGGAACCATGAAGTGCTCTAAAATGTCCTGGTAGACTGTTGTGTTGACTTTGGACTTGATAAAACACAGTGGACGAACACCAGCACACAGACATGACACCATATCATCACTGACTGTGGAAACCTCACTCTGGATTTCAAGCAGCTTGTCTCTCCTCCAGACTCTGAGGCCTTCATCTCCAAATGAAATACAAAATTTACTTTTATCCGAAAAGAGGACTTTGAACGATTGACCAACATTCCAGTTTTTTTCCCTCCTTAGTCCAGGTAATGATGCTTCTGACATTGTCTGTGGTTCAGGAGTGGCTTGACACAAAGAATGCAACATTTGTAGCCCATTTTCTGGACGTTTCTGGGTGGAGTGGTTCTTGATTCACTGGCTCCAGCCTCAGTCCACTCCTTGTGTTCCAGAGAGTTCCAAGTTCTTGAATCGGTTTTGTTTGACAATCTTCTCAAGGCTGCTGTCATCCCTGTTGCTTGTGCATCTTTTCCTACCATGCTTTTCCCTTCCTGTCAACTCTCCATGAAGTTGCTTTGATCCAGCGCTCTGCGAACAGCCAACCCTTTCAGCAATGACCTTCTGTGGCTTACCAACGAGTGTCTTCTGGACAACTGTCAAGTCAGCAGTCTTCCCCATGACTGTGTTTGTGTGTACTGAACTAGACTGTCAGATCTGTGGTAGTTATACTGCATGAACAGTGACTTGAAATGAAACAATGAAATATTTTGAGATATGCATTTTCTGTTTTTGGAGCTGTGGGCATTAGTTATCAAAAAAGTCTACGTACGTCAACTTACATTCTCAAAACTAAAGGTTTATGTCATGTATTTTTATGGCTTCAGTCTTCAGACTTCTTTTCTTGCACAGCTGTCAAAAACAGAGACAGGGTATCCCTGCAGAAATGATTTGACTCAGGGCAGTGATCAAGCAGGAACCAACACAGGTCAACTCCCACCAGCAGCCAGCACGCTCTTCACTGAGGGGCTTTAAATCAATATCTTGAAACTAGTAGCACCAGAAATATTACTTCCATGTAGTTCACTGTGTTTATGCCATATTGTAGTTCATGTTGTTTTTTAAAGTTAATATGTAGTTTCACCGCTTAGGTTTGAACTTATTAATTTATTGTCAAGATTAGTCATTGACTAATTGACTATTCACGTGATGATTTTCCTTAGTTGTCAAAGCCCTACTTTTCAGGGAAAAGAAATTAAGAAAGTCATTTGTCATGAATCTGCAAAAAAAATTCCACGAAGACTCAAATCCTGGTTTTCTGACTGAACATGTCGTTCCACTATACAGACCCACTGATCTTTACATAGTAGATCTTGTGCGTGTTCTTGTGCGTGTCTTTGCTGTGTGTACCTATAGTCACTGGATTTCGTTGCGGTGAAGTGCTTTTGTTGTTCTCTGTTGTGAGCGTGCACGTATGAGCTAATGCTTTGTGCTGGCCGTGGCGGCTCGGCCATTAAAATAGGACATGTTGTGTTACTTTGAACATCTCTATTTTTAGTTACATATGCAGCTATGGGATAACAGATTAAAACGTTTACCATGTTTGCAGATGACATTTTGTTCTCAATAGACTACATGCATGCTTGAAAGCCGCTTTCACAGACAGGGGGCGTTTCTTTTTATTATTAAAAGGAAATAATTATTAATGTGAAAGGACACTTTAGTAATTTGTGTGTAATCCATTTTATTTTCACTTCCCCTTTGATTAACCCCAGTTCACATTATCTCCAAAATGTCAGTGCACATGGGTCCAAGTTCTGAACAAAAGTACACTTTCTGTTGTCAGGTTTGCCCCTCCATGAATCTCACATTTTCTGGAGAGGAATATATTTAGTTTTGAGCCATCATTCTGGACGTACACAGCAGGTGTGAGGCGCCTGGATTGTGTTTGTTCAGCCACGGCTCACCGTCTCAGCTGTTGTTTCTAAAAACAACGTTCTATTCATTTAAGGATGACTTACTGTCTCCATGTATCTCTGTAATTGACAAGGTCAAGTACATGAATAGTGCAACAGCTCACTCCTCCTTTGTCCTGCAGAAGATACTGACTCATTCCTATTACAATGCTCACACAGTTATTTCTCTTTGCCTGGTACATCCAGCACTGGCATGTCTATTTTTGGAGTTTCTTTAAAGCCCCTCACCTTCTCTGAATTGTTGCTGCGCAGAGAAAAAGGGTCAAGGCTGAAGGGTGGAGATGCCACTGTGTCGACTCCGGGATCAGGACTGTCCCGGTCTATTTGTGACTGGGAAGCCTTACATGGCCGCAGGATGGGAGAGAGTCTCAGAAGTGATTTAGAATTGACATTTGCCACAGGGTCGGGCCGCATCACTGTCATTCACAATTGGCTTTTGGCTTTGGCTTTTCACCATGGAGCTGTTGTTGCTAATGACAACTTGCTGAAACAATCTTTCAAAATGAGTCCTTGAATTTCAACATCACATCCAAAATAGAAAAGGGCTCATTTCCTTCAGAACAAGAATAAATCTGAAAATTTCTTCTAAAATATACATAGACTAACCAGCACTAACCAGTGACGGTCATCACCTCGGGGAGGTGATGGTCTAGTGGTTAAGCGTTGGGCTTCAGACCAGAGGCTTCTTGATTCAAAACCCAGCCAGACCGGAAAATCACTAAGGGCCCTTGGGCAAGGTCCTTAATCCCCTAGTTGCTTCTGGTGAGCGCCTTGCATGGCAGCGCCCTGACATCGGTGTTTGTGTAAATGGGTGAATGTGTGGCATAATTGTAAAGCGCTTTGAACTTCTGATGCAGATGGCAAAGCGCTATATAAATGTAGCCCATAAATGCAGTCCACCTAAGGCGACAACTCGATGTCTTTGGTACTAGGTCTCTTCGGAGGTTCCTCACTGGAATAACTTTGTGTCAAATGGGCGGTTACTTATGGAAGCTAAGAATAGGGGTATCACTTGCATTGTGAGGGCATGTCAGGTGCAACATTTTGGATATGTGGCCCGTTTCCCTGTGCATGATCCGCCTCAGTGTTGAGGACCCCAGCAGCTGGAGAAGGCCAAGGACATGCCCAGGCTGCACCTGGCTGCAGCAAATAGATGGTTACTTTCAAGAGGTAGTGATGGACCGGTTGTCTGTCTGGGTGGTTGTCATCTAGGATCAAGAGCAGGTCCACAGTGTGGTGGATGTGATCATGTGCAGCACCAGAGCATGGTCCCTGACCTATAAATTGATGATTAACAAAAGATAATCCACCAACATGGAAACAAGTGGAAGGAAAGTGAATTTTATTGCAAGTAAAACATTACTAGGCAATTGTCAAAACTCTGTCTCACCGACCACAGAAAAATTCACTGTCTTGGGACGAGGAAGAATTTACTACGTCACCATCCACATGACAGAGCGGCACAGAGAAAGAGAACATGAAATCTAGGCTCCAGTTTTCCACAAGACAGGCTAGTGACTGGAGCCTAGACTTTCTCTGTGCCTCTCCTCCATGAGGCTGTGACCGGTGAAGCAGCTCGTACCTCCTTTAGATTTGTCACGGGTGTCTCACATACGTGTTTTTGCACATTGACTTGCTATTTACAGCTGGGTGGACGGAGACAATGCAGGTGTCTGATCTACAAAGATCCCAGATAACGAGTACTAAATTGTGTGGGCATTCCAAACTTTTGTGCTTTGTGGCGGAGATTGATTTACTAGGAATAACTGCAGAATTGACAGCTTGTGCGAATGTGATGTAGACAGCAGTATGCAAATGAGAGTTTTGCATGTGTTCTTGGTCCTTGAGCGCAAAATGAAATTCAGTTAGCCACTTGTAGGTGTGCGAGCGCCTTGTGCTTTGATACATATGAACTCTGCCACATAACTGAGCGTGTTCACATGGTGGCAATGAATAAAAAAAAAATACAATCTCCTATTTCAGACATTTAATTATTGTTCCATCCATGATATTTAAGCAAACCGATGAATAATTATGCTGCTTTCTGCCGGTGGAACACACACAAACAGCTGTTCTCTGCATTCCACCAATATTCATGCGCTGTGCGTCTTGTGCACAGACTTCGATATATGTCTCTGTGTTTTGTGGACAAAGTGTGACACATTAATGATAGTAATGATCAGGTTTTTCAAATGTATTTTGTACTCAGCACAGAAAAGCACAGAACTATGGTCCACCTGTTCTCCATGGAGACATGGAGATAATTTAATTTAAGTCATAAAAAATCATTTTCCCTGGCAGCACTATAATTTTATTCCTTAGCATATAAATAAGGGATTCATAATATTATATTGCCATCACATTGCCCGTATGATCAAAATTCACGCTGGCTGGAAACAACTTAGAATTTCAACCCCTGATGGGTAGAAATTCAAGGGATCAGACGCCATGACCTACATTTAGTAGCGATGTCATAGATCATGTGGGGGCTTCCCCTGAGCTTCACGAGGATGCTGGGAAGGACACGGCAACTGCCAATCAGAGTAAAGAAAGGCAGCGTGACGTCAGCTAGCGCACTCAAATAAAATAAACCAAGATGGCAGAAAATACTCCAAAAGAGCTTATTTCTGTATAAATCTAATATGTTTCTCATAAAAGTTAGCAGGAAGTCAACACTTCTAAATCTAAAAACTCTGTTTTTTTCAAACAAGATAACACATCTGAAGTGATTTACAAACATCTTATTGATGTTTGTGTGAATACCCAACCTAGTCTCACGGCAGTTCTTGATGGCATTACGAAAAGTACATTAAGTACATCATGACGGGGGCACGAAATGCGGGTGCTTTTTGTGACGGGGCCTTGAATTCATTTCGTGATGGGGTAAAAAATGCAGTGTGATGGGGGTTCTGGGGGAGGTTAGGGTTAGGATTAGAGGAAGGGACACACTAACGTTATGGCTATGGTTAGAGTTAAGAGAAGGGGGAAGATTATAAACAGTAAAATTTAAAAAAAAACCACGTCACGAAAATGGGGCGCTTTTCGTGACAGGGGCACGGAAAAAAAAGCGTGAGACTGGGCTGGAATACCCCAGGAACGCACATCATGTAAGTGGGTCAGGTCACAGGTAAGCTCAAAACCTCACACATGTGCCGCGCATGCGCTTCCTCCGCCAACGCCGTTCATCTGCACGACGGCGTTAGAAGAACAACATTTGCCATGGAATTCCCCCCAGATAGACATGTACTCTTCATTACAATGAGCTGTAAATTTGCAATGTTACAAAAATATATCTAGATTATAATGCTTGGATTTCGGTAGAAACTAAATTTTGTCAGTTTTGTGAAATTTGAAAGGCCGTACAGCTTTAAACAAATAAGCACAACGTAAACATAACTCTTTAAATATGCCCGACATTTCCAATGAATTTATATATATATATACATATATATATATAAATTCTGTATACAGGAGACGGCAGTGTTTCAAAGTGCAATAATGTAATGCAAAGGTTTTTAAATACGCAAAATACAGACGCTATCAGCACCCGCTAAATTTCCTTTTGACCTTGATAAATCGTGTTGCGTGTGCAAACCTCACCTATTTGCATGTTCCCTCGCACAATGTTGCATACTGGTACTCAGGTGGACAATCCCCAAATTGCATATTAATGAAGGCAAACGTGCTAAACAGACAATATGTGCTGTTTTGTGCATTTGAAAGATGCTATGTTCAGAGTTTTCTGTTAGTAAATCTGCATGCACTTTTTTTTTTGCAAGTGCTCTGTCGTTTACGCGCATTTTAACACACACAAACTTTTACTAAATCAGGTCCAAAAGGTCTACAGTCCAAGAACACAGACAGGTAGCATTCGCAGGGTTCAAACACAGGTCTACCTATTGGCAGGCCAGCTCCTTATCTACTGAGCTACATGCTACACTGCATAGCACTCCAGTTTAGCACCTAACTGGCCAAATAATTTTGGACTAAAACATCAGGCTGGGACGTAAAAAGTGCTGCCACCGCTGCAGTGGTAATCTGTTTGAGATGAATTGACCTCTGATTCAGATTGACAGTTGGCACGGTGACATCATATTCACTGTGTTTTCTCAGCGCCACAGACATGGTGTAGAAATAAGTCACATGTTGGCCCTGTGGCCTGATGGTGGCAGTGCTTATCCCTGGATTGTGTAGCAGGAAACGGACTGGAAATGTAGATTTTTGTTTTCTGAAATCAGTTGAGCTAAAATGTGTTTGTTTCCAAGTCCACTCATTTTCCTGTTGGGTGTCTTTGCCGTCACTGCATTTTAAAGTCTGGTCAATAATGTGGAATAAATGTTTGAAAGTAGATACAGTCATGTCCATAAATATTTGGAGAGGGACACAATTTTTGTGAATTGGGCCCGTACCCCAACACAATGGAGTTAAAATGGAGCAGTCAAGATGTGCTCGTAGTGTCAACTTTTAGCTTTAATTCAAGGGCTTCAACCAAAATGTCGCATTAATCATTCGCGTACACAGTCCCTCCATTTTTCCTTAAGTCATTGAACAAACTGAATATGAGAGTTGTTGTTAATATGAATCATCAATTTTACAGCCCGTTTTCTTTAGACAGGCCTGGGGGTGGACACATGAACATTTCCATCTCACTTCATTTCTATCAGTCATTAAGAAATACAAATGTATGGTCCAGGATGGTAAATCTTTCTGGAGTAGGCAGTTCTCAAAAACTGAGTGACCATGCAAGAACACTAGTGAGGGAAGCCACCAAGACAACTCTCAAGGAGATATAGCCTTCCGTGGCTCTGATTGGAGAAACTGCATCATACAACTCTAGCCTATTTCCATCAGAAGTCACAGCTTTGTGATGGAGCGGAACAGAGAAGGACTTTGTTTCAAGAAAACAGATCATATCTAGGCTCTAGTTTCCCATGCGCCTTGCAGGAAACTGGAGCTGAAATCTGACTTCTTATTTCTAAGAACATCCTTCTCTGCTCCATTGATGTGGTTTGTGTCTGTGCTGATGTGTGTGTGTTTTTTCATGCTTGCCCTGTAGCTGGAAGAGGAGCTGCTGGGCCTGCAGAAGAAGCTGAAAGGAGTGGAGGATGAACTCGATAAGTACTCAGAGTCGCTGAAGGACGCCCAGGAGAAGCTGGAGCAGGCCGAGAAGAAAGCAACAGAGGTGAGCGATGCCACCCAACAACACATTAGTGCACGAGGACAACTGCAGTCACAGTCCTGTTCAGGCACCAGAGTGGTTTGATTTCAGTTTTTGAACGGTTCATAACTGTTCTTGTTACTGTCTGGTCCATAAGTATTTGGACAGCGATGCAGTCTTTGCAAACAGGCTCCTGCACACCACCACAATGAAGATCAAATGAAACAATTAAGATGTGTTTATAGTATAAGCTTTTAGCTTCAATTCAAAGGATGTTTGTTCCAGAAATCTCACATTAATCACCTGGCAGATACCCAAGTAAACACCAGGGGAACTTACAAATGAGTATCAAGGATCAAGGCATTGTAGAACTTGAACTCCAGTCTGACCACTTCAGCGCTTTGGATTGATTTCACCTGTCACATCCATTTCAGTTCTTCTTCAGCACTTGGTGACTCTTGAGCTTCTCATGCGCCTTCTTCCTGACATCGCTGTGATTTGCTACATCTGTCACAACTGACTTCTTCTGCTCTTGATCAATCACCATGGTGTCTGGCTGGTTGGCTAACACTTGCTTATCACTGCCGTTCTCAAACTCCTTTGTTGTTGTCTCCCATTTGGAATAATGGACTTCTAATGTGTTGGACTGTATCGGGGGTGTCTTTGCACAGCCTGCATCTTGGGTCCTGCCTAGTGTGGTTGACCTCTGCATCTATTGATCTGGTGTTGAGCGCCTGTTCTTGTACTGCTGGGTGATCAGAGTCTTTGTGCTGTCCTTTAGTCCAGCCGTTTCTAGCCACAACTAGATTTTCTTGAGATCATCCACTTTTTCTGTTGAGACATTCAGCCTGCTCTCCCGCCTCCTCACCACTGTCTGTTCCTTGCTGCCTGAGGTAGTCACTGAGCAATTTGTCCCAGGTGGCCAGTTTCCTGATGTGCTCACAGGTGCTTCTTAATTCCTCCTCTGGTGCTCATTAACCTGCAGCTCCCATCTTTTCCACAGCTGTAGAGTCTCAGGACTTACAGTTGTGGTCAGACGTTCACATGTGCTCATCATGATGGTAATTTTGTATGCTGTACAATCATTCCATACTGGAATGATTGTACAGCATACATCATGAATGCCTTTAAAAAACAAGAATTGGGTGCACAAGTTTGAATTTACTTTGGATCTTCACTAATCTACACAGGGTCAAAGCGATACATACAGGCTCAGATATACAGTGCATCTGGAAAGTATTCACAGCGCTTCACTTTTTCACATTTTGTTATGTTACAGCTTTATTGCAAAATGAATGAAATTCATTTTTTTCTCCTCAAAATTCTACACACAATACCCCATAATGACCATGTGAAAAAGTTTTTTTTTTTTTTAATTTTTGCAAATTTATAAAAAAAAAAAAAAAAAAAACAAAAAAAACAATCAACAGTA
>CABFOU010339228.1:0-10271 GCA_900660325.1 Opsanus beta | reverse complement strand
AAAACCCACGCAAACACGGGGAGAACATGCAAACTCCACACAGAATGGCCACAGGTGGGAATCGATCCCATGACCTTTTTGCTGTGAGGCAACAGTGCTCACCACTAAGCCACCGTGCTGCCCCCAAAATATTTCAAATGACTAAATTTGATAGAACTGTTAGAATAAATTAATTTACTACAAATCCAATAAATTTACAGTGATCCACACAACCCAGCAGGAAGGATTTTGCATGAATTTAGCCAGAAAGGAAAACAAATGAGGGAGGCGATGGGGCAAGGTGTGGATTGAACAGCGAGAGAGAGAGTTTCTGAAATAAAAATAAATAAGTTTGTCAAATATTACCTTAAAGCTAATATCAATGTTTAAGAAATAACTGTTTTGTAAAACATCATTGGTTGAATAAGTTGTGAAAAGATGAAGCATGTATTTACCACAGACACCTGAATGATTGGAGATGGGAGAATTTAAAATTAAAATGCACACTTCAAAGAAAAGTAAAGTGTGGGAAGTATTTTGAGAGGTTGTTGGTGAAGACGACAGCAGTGCTCGTTACCTTCTGCCCACTAATTGCGATGCTGTTTTGTGAGCAGGCATCATTTTGTCTTCATTAATATTTGCAGTTTGAGATGCAGTCGTGTTGAATTCATCAGGCGAGTTTAATTCGCTCATGAATGGATCCACACATCCCTTAAGAGGACACTGCTTTCTTCTCAACAGTTTGTAACAGTTGCTGGGTTTCCTGTTTTGTCCTCGACTGTCGTCCTACACGTGACCACTAGAGGTGCTCACTGACTCTATATGCAATTTTTCAGTCCAGTGGTAATGTGCAAGAGAACAGATGTCAGGTCGGCTAATAGCTTAGCTTCCGGATAGCTATAGACAGACAAACTTGAGGTTTCAACAATGGTGCCGCTTTATTGAATAAAAAGAAATCAGTGGACAAACACCTGGCAGAGGCTAACTTAACTACAGGTCCGTACATGGTTGAGGTTATCATTACCTCTTTGAGCTCGTGCCACTGACTCCTTCGCGTTACTCACAGTGATTTGGAATGAGAATGAATATGTCACAACAGGAACTTGCATACAGATGCCACTTGTGGTACTACAGTCCAAAATGAAAAACAGGATAGCTAGTGACTGTTGCAATATGTGTAGCTTTGAGGACACATCAGGCTTGAAATTACCTTGGTTCTCAACTTCTCTCCAAAGCCATAGGTCTGGTTGGCATCGAGGCCACTGCTCCATGCTAACCGTGTGTTCGGTGTAGTGTACTTTTGCAATAATGTTGCATTCGCCGACTCGAGGCTGTCACAATGCACAACAGTGGAGGAGATGTAATGGGTATTGACCAAATAGGAGAAGCTCAAATGACTGTAAACACTAATGACTAGAATTGCTCAGAAATGGAAGCGAAGCATAAAGTACAGCGCCACCATCAGTTCTGGGGTGGTGAAGATCAGTGTGGACTAATGCAGTGCGCAGAGCATCAGACCACAATAATGTGATCAACAGATGGCAAAGATCACATAACCTCCTTGTTGGAGGAGACGGTCCCGTCAGCTGGGGGATTTCTGCAGATTAATCAGATCCTGAGTACCAAAGTTAATTTGGCATATTTAATCATGTTAACTGGGAAATAACTATTCCTGCCACTAATGACACCAGATTTGTTGTACTTGTCACTGCAGTCACGGTTGGTGGGGGGTGGGCCTGGATCTGGGTCACAGCAGTTTGCTGAGTTAACAGGTTGTAGACGGGGGAAGCCACTGGAACGGGACTGACGAGCAGATGGCCTGGCTGGACTGAAGAATTCACAGGACAGACTCTATTGTTTCAGGAACGTATTCCCCTGGTGACGGCAGCTCACAAAGCAGCCAAATACTCCCGAGTCCAAAAGGCCCAGTAGTGCGAGTACATTAAATCCAGAGTCAGGCTCATGAAAATTAAATTAAAAGCTCTAAGCAGCAGTGAATTACGGCTGCTTCATGGACACCCTGTGGACTCACTACAGTAAACCCCTTAAACACCAGAAAAAATCAACAGCCCTCCTCTGCCAGCTAGTGGGCTGGTTCTAACCATTAATCTGTCATTAAGGAAAAGAAGCTGAAGTGAGTCCCGTACAGGGCCTGAGGCCCGTTGATGCTGGTCCAGATGAAGTGGATGAGCGTCTATAACTCCTTCTCGATGGGACTCCAGTCCATCACAGGTTACTTCCCCAGCCAAGCCCATTTACAGCTGGGTACATGTTTGTCAGCTACAGTTTGATATTTCAGTCCTAGCTTGCCAGAAACCACATGGGAGACTCAAGGTGAGATTTTATTTGTTTGCTTGGATGTTCCACTGCAAATAATACCTGAAATAGACAGATACCAGGAAAAAACCTGATTAGGACTAACTGTTAGCTGTCGATACGGTTTCAAGCCTAGTTTGTTCTAGGCCATTGCTATCGACACAGTCCTCATGCAAACCATTAATTGGTATTAGTACGACACCCACTGATATTTAATCTACCCAATGACGCAGTTCTTGTACCACCCTGAACCCTGACCCTAACAGGTTTTGACCTTGAAATTCATAAGTTGCCTCCTGTCCAGCTTTGACACCATGATGTCCCTCTCTATCTGGTGATAGTCATGGATGCTGTGCCAAGTTACAGAATAGGGGGCCATATCAACAGCCACTTCATTTGTTTTAACTTTGTTTCTGAAAGAATTGAAGCCAGCGGCACCCGACAAAATAAAAGAAACCCGTCAGACAAAACTCTTCTTGTTTAGCTTTACAACTTAGAAAATAGTTGTAACATAACATGTTTGATACGTCTATATTTTGGTGCTGAAATATCAAAGTGACAGCAAGGCTTAGGCATGGACAGGATTAAAATCAGGATTAGTTTTTGTCACATTCACAATAGTTCCTATTACTGTATATAGTGCTATGAGCTGGTTGATGGCTTGATTTTTAACATTATATAAGTTGAGTTGAGCTTGTTTTACTGCTACTTCTGCACTGTCAAACTCTCATAAATGTTCAAAGATAGTACGGGTGCAAGGCTGTCATGAGACTTTTCACAGGACTGTTTGAAGATTAGACTGTCTGCAATTTCGAAGAGTCGCCAACAGTCTCTGTTGCAGCCCCCTCCAGAATAAGTTGCCGACCTTGTGGGGAAAAGCATGGAGTTACATATTTGACCATTTTGCGAAAGGCACTGATGCACATATGTACATGATGGTGGCAACACTTGTGTTATTGTGGCACGAATTTATAAGGCTGTCGTCCTTTTTGCTGTCACTCCCTCGTTTGCGGCCCATAGTACTGAATTGTGAGGCATATTTTTCGCAAAGAAGACGAAGGACGGGTCTGCCGCAAAACATGCATGACGACATGCAATACAACAAACGGACACACAAAAAACACCCTGAAACAGGTTGTCCACGATGCACCTGTCTCATACACGTGTCACCGGCTGGACAGAGCCGAGCACTTTACGCCTGAAAAGTCCGGTTTCTTTGACGAGGGTGAGTGCTCTGAGCCGTGGCTGGAGCCAGGCTGCTGCTGCATGTCTGGCCCGAGTTGCAGAGGTGTTCTGACCAAGCGGGAAACAGATGAAATACACGTGTTCAGTTTCCTGTGGAGTGAAGGCTCATCTGCTGCTAATTAAAAGGGTGTTTTATAGTAAGATTCCTCATTGACAGATGTTCAAAAGGAGTGTGTCTGTGGTGAGTGCAAACAACACACAACTACTGACCAAACATCACTGACACGACTGTTTAATATTATAATTACTAACCTGATAATACAGTCTTCATTTCATTCAGCAACATTTGGGTTAAAAATGGGTCTGGTTACTCACCTTATAGATGAAGGTGAATTGTGGTCACCAGTGCACCAAAACCTCAATATTTCCTCTCTTTATCATGCATGCAGTACGACTGATTGGTAAATCCCTTGTTGCATAAATCATTTGGGCGACACAGGCTTTATATGGGGTGTGGGGTCAAGTAATTAACCAGAAATCCACTTTGGAAAGGTAATCCTAACCCTCATAAACAAAATGCGTGCATCCATATCGTTTCCGCCTTTTACTTTTTCTACAAGGATGAGGGTTTACCTCAGCTTATATTTATATTATGTGAACAGAAGCATTTGTGTAAAAAGAGTTTTCTGCTGTTTATATCCTGACATAGAGGCAGGGTGGTCATAACCCCCGATGTGACTGGATCTTTATTGTGCAAGGTAAAAACAATATTAACATGTCCAATAGTGGCAGGCTGTATTACTGATAAATCTACCCATTTCAACTTTATGTTCAGTTCACAATTTGTAAATGCTCCCTATACTATATAATAGTTTCTTCTGCGCTGCCCTTTCTGCTACTGTATACACAAGGAACTACTGGGGGCAGCACTACTGGTGCTGCCCCCAGTAGTGAACAAAAGTCAAGCAGGGGCCATGTCAGCGTGCTGCAGCACAGTAGTAAAAACTACAAGTAGTTCACTGGGTTTTTTTTCATAAAATGTATATTTGAAGGTAAACGATGCATATTTTAATGGATGTGTAGTTTAAACAAATAATTGTTTTGGATCGCAACACTTTGAATTGTTACACAGTAAAAAGTATTGTTCCTGAATCATTTCATCTGAGAAATGCACAACCCAACTATTTTTCCGTAGTTAGATGAGCACATAGTGTGACTTTTTTGTTTTTGTTTTGTTTTTTGTAATCAGACCGGGCTGCAAGGCGTGCTCATCGGCACATTGCATGAAAGCTCATGACATCGGTGTGTTTGCGTGAGGGGGCACAGTGAAACTCTGAGAGTTCTTTTGCAGAGAAGTAACATAAAAATGCACCGGTCATGTGCAGAGTCCCTTCATGCTGTTAACATTGTTTTTGTCTGTTCTAGGTGTCCTTGCGCAGGCAGGAGATTGCAGACCGTCTCAATGCGTGGACCATCTTTAATGACAAGAACAAAGAGTTTTGTAATTGGCTGACTCAGATGGAGAACAAGGTGTGCCACAGTGGAGAGCTCGGCATCGAGGAGATGCTGGAGAAGCTGAAGAAGGTAAGAGAGCCGCAGGGTCATAATGCTAAAGGTTGTTAACTGACAGAAAGACAAAGACGTCGTAATGCACACTGTGATAGTTTCAAAATAATGTCATTTCATGCGTTCCCACGTGAAGCTGTGAATCACGTCCACCTCGCGTGTTGATGTGGTGTCAGTCTGATGATAACAGATGGTGACCTGGAATGGAATGAAGTGGCTGCTTCTCTGTTATTCACAGTCATTCATTCACTGACAGAAGGTCTTTGTATCATCATCAGTTCTGCACGTTTGGTCAGTGAGATAATAATCAGTTTGACTCACGTTGTTCTGGCTGTGAGATTGTTTCCTGGTGCTAATCACTCAGTCAGAGTCCCTGGAACTAAAATGCAGGGAGCATTCAAGATTTTACAAGTCAAAGATCTGAATCCAGAAGAAGATAACTTGGGCACTCAGTGTGCATACCTTTAATAAGGTCCAACTGTCCTTTGTTTGTCCTTTGTTTTCTCTGACATTTTAATCCTTGTGATTCTGATCGCTGAGTTTTGATCTTGATCGCTGATCTTTGATCCTGATCTTTTAATTTTTATCCTCATCACTGAGTTTTGATTCTGATTGATGACTTTTGACCTTGATTGCTGAGCTTTGATCCTAATCTCTGACCTTTTTATGCTGATCACTGAACTTTGATCCTTATCGCTGAGCTTTGATCCTGATCGCTGAGCTTCAATCACGCTCTCTTAACTTTTATCCTCATCAGAGTTTTGATTCTGCTTGATGATCTTTGATCCTTATCACTGAGCTTTGATGATGATCTCTTAACTTTTGTCCCTGTCACCGAGTTTTGATTCTGATTGATGACTTGTTACCATAATAGCAAAGCTTTGATCATGATAAGTGACATTTAATGATCACCTTTGATGCTAAACACCAAGCTTTGATGTTCATCATTGACTTTTGATCCTGATTACCTGTTTGCTGACTTTCTATCCTGATCTTTGATCATCATGGCTGTGCTTTGATAATGAAGATTTTTCTTTTGCTCGTGATTGCTGAATTTTGATCGTGGTTGCTGACCTTTTGATCCTGGTCACGGACGTCTGATCATGATTGTTGAACTTTTGATCCTAATCACAAACCTTTGGTAATGATGGCTGACCTTTGATCCTGATCACATGATCTTTAACATAATTGCATATATATAATTGCATAATATATACATAATAATACATTGTATAATATATACATTTTATTTAGCTCATTGCTCAACAGCAATGGGCTAAATAAAATGTATATAAAAAGCTAAAACTTGAAGTCCACATAATATTTATTTCACTTTTAAAACAATCATCATGCTATTGGTACTGTGAAAAAACATAATCTTAAATAATAGTAAGTTTTTAGATATTTCATGACCCAAAAGAACAAATTTTAACTATGTGCATCAGATTGAAGCTGAAGATTACAATATAAAATGTGTTCAGAAATAAATGCAAATCAAACATTTTTTTTATTTATTTTTTACAATCAGAAAATGTTAAAAAAAAAAAATCTGTTATAGAATAACAGATATCTTTCATATAGTGAAATATAGAATGCAAACACAAATTGTACCTGTGACCGTTATTAACAATGAACGCTTCGAATGTCAGAAATGAATGAAAAGTTGTGAATTTTCAGTACATTATCAGTTTTACAGGCCTTTTTTAATAGATAAGTCAGGGGATGGATACATACACATTTCCAAGTCACTGAAAGTGTCTTGAATCATTAAAAAAATACAGACAGTATGGTTGTGTATGTTAAATCATTCTGGAAGAGGCAGTGCCTCAAAAACTGAGTGACTGTCCAAGACAGCGACTAGTGAGGGAAGCCACCAAGACACACACGACAACTCTGAAGGAGTTATAGGAGTTGCAGGCTTAACTATTTATGTAGGCTAGACTTGATCTGTTTTGTAGCTCCTCTCTATCCTTAAGGCTGCGAGTGCTCATACGATTATAACAGACCGGTGGTTCTCAATCTTTTTACAGTGAGTACCACCTTAGAAAGTGTTTGGCTTTCCAAGTACCACCATTACAACCAGAATTAAAAGTGTCACAGCGCTGCATTTAGTCACGATCAACCCGTCTAAAATGCCATTAATGATCCACCAAGACAAAAAAAAAAAGTATTTAGCTTATAGTTGTCGTTAGTACAGTCGTATATAACACACTCCGCACCAGTCATTATTATAAGTCTCTTAACGCCTGAAATGCTGAAGGTGCTTTAAAGTTCATCGTCCTCTGCCTGTACTCGGATACAAATTTCAGCGGTTTGAGTCGGGGCACAAGTGCTTCACAGATGTGTCGTGCAAGTCGCTTAAGAATGAACATGCGTTTTTGTTTTCGAAAGATGAAAACTTAGTTTAAATATAATTTCAGTGCTTACAAATTTTGTGGTTAATGTTTTCTGGTTGTGTGTGTGTGTGTGGATTACTTTATCGTTATAACAAAAAAAATCCGGGTGACTCGGCGTACCACCAGAGGGAGCTCACGTACGTACCGCTGTTTGAGAACTATGGCAATAGACAAAAGTCGAGCTATGTCCTTTGATGATGTTAAGCAGCATATGGAATCTCTCCATTCTGGCCTCTGAACTAAATCCACGCCAGGTTGCACACAGCGTGCGTGTCATCTGTGAGCTTGCTTTGTCCTCAGTACAGGGAACATAAAATGATCATTAATGTCCTGCGTCTGCAGGACTGCATGGAGGAGATCAGTTTGTTCAGTGAGAATAAGAGCCACCTGAAGCAGCTCGGAGAACAGCTGCTGTCGGCCAGTGACGAGGCCAAGCAGGCACAAGTCCACGGCTCCCTGCAGGAGGTCAACCGGCGCTGGCACGGCCTCTTCCACCGCATCGAAGCCAGGTGAGTGGAGCCACCTGTGCATCAGCAGCAGTTTAAAGGCAGATTTTCTGACTCACATATTTATTGAAACATGTTTCCTTGCACTCCTCTGTACTTTCTTCATCTCTCCCAGTTCTTTTTGTCATGTCTCCTTGCCTCCCTTCCTTACTCCTGTCTCATCCAGTACCTTCCTGGCTGCCTTTCACATGTGCAGGAGTTGTGCTGTGTGCACTTTCATACTTCGCCCTGTGCTCCTCCTTTGTCCTAAAATAAGTATTTATTACAGCCATTTCCATCCTTTTCACAAAATCCTTTGATGCCATATCCACCCACCGCATCTTCATCACCTCTTTTCCCTTCACCAATATGCCCATTGAATCCACTTCAATCACTACGCTTCCAGCCTTGGGTACACTTTCTACCACCTCATCAAACTCTCTCCAGAAATCCTCTTTCTCACTTATCTCACAACTCGCTTGTAAGGCATATGCACTGATGACGTTTATAATTACCCCTTCAATATCCGGCTTAATATTCTTCCTTTAGAACGACCCGTAGACCATTTCTCCTCTCATCCACACCACGATACAACAGTTTGAACCCACCTCACAGGATCCTGCTCTTACTTCCCTTCCACTTGGTCTCTTGCACACGCAGTATGTCAACCTTTCTTCTCTCCATCATATCAGCCACCTTGCTCCCTTTACCAGTCACACTGCCAACATTCAGAGTCCCGACTCTCACTTCCACACTTCTAACTTTCCTCCTCTCCTGCTGTTTCCGAACACATTTTCCACCTTGTCTTCTTTGCCCAACAGTAGCACCGTTTCCACAACGGTGCCAGTGGTGGTCATTGTTAACCAGGGCCTTAGAATAAAAACCTGGCATAAAAGCTGGATTTGAATCTGCAAGATTAGTTTGGTAAAACGTACACCAAATACCATTCCTGACACAACCCTCCAAACTGTGGACAGGCACTCAGAATGCACTGGTTTAGGTGTGTGTGTGTGTGTTACTCTCCATTATTGGCATGACCTCACTCTTTCGGCTGCCCTCCTTTTGTTCAGGGTCACCACAGCAGAGTCGGTGCAGTTCCACTTTGGGATTTGGCACACGATTTACACCGGATGCCCTTCTAGACGCAGCTTCAGTTTTACCCGGTGAAACACACACAGCCCCTGGTTTTTCTAAGAGGTCTACCATCTAAGTACTAACCAGGACCTACCCTGCTTGGCTTCTGAGATCAGGCGGGATCTCTGCTCTGTCTTGTACACAAACCAGAGCAGCACTTAACTAACTGATCCCAATAAAGTGCACAAACTCTATTTCATACGTGCCGTTGAAATGGCACGTTTGTGATGGAGTTACAGAGGGATTATTGAAACACTTTGTGGGAGGGCTACATCACCAGTAAACCCCACTTTAGAGCAGCTTATGACATAAATACAAATACACAATTGTGTGTGTGTACTTGTGTATTTTTGCAGTGTAACACATAAAATATCCATAATTATGACGCTTGCTCCCTTAACTTTTACACCAATTATCTCTTCATCAAGAAGGATTAATTGCCGTGTGAAAGGTTTTAATTCGGAGCTGATAATGAAGCAACAGTCTGTTGTTGCTCTGCAGCTGTCAGGATTACATGCGTTTGGGGTGATGATAAATTGTTTCTGCCCCACAGCCCCTTTCAAACAGATGGACAGTCCTGTAGAGGAGCGCTGTGGAACCTTCACTGCCAACAACCAGTTTATGTCTCAGACAGGACCAGATGTCCACGTGTCCACTCCCATTCACCACTTCTTCCAAACTGTCAGAAGGCGATGATATGAGGGGAGGGGATGGAGGTCAACTGTCAGCATGGATTTGGTCCATGTCTCACAATGTGCAGAATGGGGCCCCACAAAACTTCCAGAACTTTTTTTTCATAGATTTCAGGGCATGAGACACTTAAAGCTGGATTTAGGTCTTGATCTTGGACCACAACAGAGTTGAAGCTGAACTTTCATATGCACCCTTCACGCAAACAAATAACAGAACATGTTTCCCACATTTAGGTCCAACAGTATTTGAACAGTGACAATTTTTGTAATTTTTGTCTCTGTATGCCATCACAGTGAAGTGGAAATGAAACCATCAAGATGTGCTTGTAGTAGAGACTTTAAGCTTTAATTCAAGGGGTTTATATGCAGGTGCTGGTCATAAAATTAGAATATTGTGAAAAAGTTGATTTCAGCAATTTCATTCAAAAAGTGAAACATGTATATTCTATTCATTCATTACACACAGACTGATATATTCAAATGTTTATATCTTCTAATTTTGATGAGTGTAACTGACA
>CABFOU010339211.1:0-10381 GCA_900660325.1 Opsanus beta | reverse complement strand
CCACAGATTTCACCTGAAATAATTCAAATTCACTGTTCAAAGACTCAAGTTTATGTGGTTTCACCTCCGAAAAACCTGATGTCTTTAGTTGTTTCTTTGGCGCCATCTTTTGTCGCTGTGCAGACATTACAACTGAAGCCTCTGTTTGCTTCAGTGGTTTATTGGTTTATCAAGAAACTGCCGTTTTGCAGAAAAAGGTTTTACTGACGTCTTCACGTTGATCTGGCACCACCTTCTGTCGCTGTGCAGAATTTGCCTCTCTGACGTCATCACGTTGAGTCGAGCGCAGCCCCTCCTTCTGCGTAGCAGAGTTGACCAATGAGGCTGTAGCTGGCTTCCTTCGTGGGTGGTTCCTGGCAGTCTTCTCAGTCAACGGTTCAATCGCAGCCGACCCAGTCTCTCTGGTCATGCCTCCTCCATCATCACACGCCAATCGCATCAGATGATTCGCTGCCAGAGTATTAGATCCACCTTTCTTCTCGAACAATCGTCCCGCTGAAAATGAATGGCGTAGCTCACATGCGCGCGCAATATGGCCATGACGTGCACATTTTCTGCATTTGACTGACCTGAAAGCTTGTGGTTGGTTCCCAGACATCAGAAACACAGCTTACTCTGTTTTCATTCTCCAACAGACTTTGCTTGGCCGTTTTTTCCACCCCAGTCTACTGCGTGACGCTCTGTCATCTCCAATACGAGACTCACTTCGTGCGCCTCCGCCATCGACAGCTGTCCGGTCTGAGCCATCGATAATAGGCGTTCACGGAGCTTAATGCTTGTCACACCACAGATGAAACGGTTCCGCAGTGATTCTTCCAGAAAAGTCCCAAATTTACATGCTAGTGCAAGCTTTCTTAAACTGGCCAAATAATCACTCACGGGCTCTCCCGCTCATTGTGTTCTTGAGTGGAACTTATATCTTTCAGCGATATAATTAGTTTTTGGCATAAAATGTCGTCTCAGCAAGTCCAATAAGTCATTAAACTTACATTCAGCTGGTTTTAGCGGTGCACACAGGTTTCTCAACAACAAATGTGTCCTTTTTCCGACGACTGTCAGAAATATGGCTCTTGACTTTTCACTTTCAAAATCAAGTCTGTTCGCTTTGAAAAACTGTTGAAGTCGGTTGACATACTCCTCAAATTCTTCCTCTTCCTGCTGGAATTGCAACTCCATTACTGCTCCGAAAATTCCAGACCCATAACAGGCGCACCTTGCTCCAAATCACTCATGGTTGCCTTTGTTGCCAAACACTATGTCGCCAAAGGCACTATCACATCCCTCGTCGCCAAACTCTGTCATATAATTTGAGAGGATGACAGAACTCCTCTGGAGGTGGCCTTGTGATAGTGTAGGCGAACAAACCAAACCGGGAGTGAACTGAACATGCCAACTTTATTACATCACTATAGATATGTACACAACTGCTCTCCTCTGCTCGACTGCCGACTGCAGTCTGGCCCTGCCACTTTTATACAGGGCAATGCTCCCTATTGGTGAACCATATTCACTACAAATATATACATCTACATGTTGAGAATAAGCGCAATAAGCTCCTGCGCACTCAGGCGATATGTTCAGCTGCTGCACTGGTAACTTTTATTAAACACAGGAATTATAGTGACCTATAAAATAAAATTAAACAAATGACGTTATACATCTACATAGTTAGAATAACCACACAGTCACAGGGTCAGCGCTGGTGGGGAGTCGATGCGTGGCGTTCACATGAACTGATCAATTTACTGCGCTGATTATATATTCAATCATCTTAACACTTATATTTAATGACCCTTTTGACAGTTTTGTGTTAGAAATCATAACATATGGCCGAGTAATCTCAGACATCGACGCATTTGCCACCACAGTGCTTTTTTTCAGGCTTCCTGCGACTCCTGCACTCCTGCGACTCCTGCGCCTTTCACACAAGCCCTATGCAAGCCCATTTCAGAAAGGGAGGGAAGTTAAGATCAGAGTCAGTTAAGGAAGTTAAGGTGAGGAGCGGCAAGATGGCGCCAGTGTGTTTGTCAGCTTGCTGTCAACTCTTACCTGTCCGAGTGTTGTCCTGTCTTTCTGTGTTCCTGCTGTTGTTGCTCTGGCATTGTGCCGATGCATTAAGGACTTATGATCGCTCAACACTGCTACATATCCAAAACTCTTTAGAGCTGAAATCCACTGGGTGCCCTGGACACTACGCCAGATGTCACCCAACATTCAACAATTCTCAAGAACACTGCGTTCGCCGGCTCTCATGCTGCATTTCACACCACAAGAAGTGGAGCAGGAAGAGAGGAAATCGCGATTGTGTCCAAGTACGAGTCAAAGGATTTGCAGGTGTCTCTCGTGTGCAACTACCGCGTCAGCTCTCCATCGATGTTGCAGGAAGCAGAGGCTTCTACCTGGCTAGTCGATCGTGGGACTTGAGATATTCCTGTCATCTTTCTATCTATCCTGTTTGTTCAGTGACGTCTGATTTCCCTGCAGCTCCACCAAGAGTGTGCGTCCGAAGCAGCGGGGTGAACTTGCTGAACATTTGCTCATTGCGACGCTCTCAACTTCGACAGCTTCCAGATTACCTCGCAGTCAAGATGTTGTTACTGAACTGCATTTAAATGACTTTTTCACCCAGCAAGATCTGGACTTACTGTTTTTAACAGGGACTTGGATTGGCGCCGGTGACACTTCCATTTTCAGTTTAAGGTACAAACACTCTCTGCTGGGAGCTTTTCTTTCTTTGAAATACAATGCGTAAAAGTATAGTCTGCCACTGCACCATTAATGTGCGCACTTGTATACAGGCCTCCAAAATCAGATAAAAACTTTATAAAAGAATTATCAGACTTTTTGTCTCATTATGCTGCATCCTTTGACCGTTTGTTGATTTTGGATGATTTTAATATTCATGTCTGTTGTCCAGCTAAGCCCTTGGTTAGTGAGTTCTGCCATGTATTAGACTCACTGGGCTTCCTCCAGCACATCAATCAGGCGACCCATGTTCATGGGCACACTCTTGATCTGATTTTATCCTGTGGGTTTTCTATTGATAACATAAACTTTGAGGATGCATCCTTTTCTGATCATATGCCTATTGTGTTTAACGTAACACTGGTTAATCCCCTGAATACAGCCAGATCCTCTGGCCATTATTCTCATCAGATTAACTCTTTTACTGCAAATAAATTCTTTGAATGTTGAAAAGCTATTACTACTTCTTTCACTGCCCATGAACACCTCTTGAGCCCGGATGAGTTAATTTACTCTTTCAACAGATCTTGCTCAGCTATCCTTGATGCTGTGGCTCCTCTTAAACTCAGACGCCCTAAATTTAAATCTCAACTGTGGCTTGATGACTCTACCCTCTTTCTCAGGCAGGTTTGTCAAAGAGCTGAGCGAAAATGGAAAAAAGATCACCTTCTAGTTTCTCGTGAAATGTTCAGGAATTCTCTGGCTAACTTCCAAACAGTGGCTAAAAAACCCAGGGCTAAGCACTTCTCTGACATTATAAACAAACATTTCCATCACCCTAGAATTTTATTTAATTCCATAAACTCAATTATTAACCCCCAAGTCTCTCCAGAGATCGAGGCATCCACTGATAGCTGTGAGAAGTTTTTTAAGTTTTCTTATTGAGAAAATCACATTAGAGCACAGTTTACTTCTGTTGTATCTGATACCCCACAGCATTTCCCCATTCCTACAGCTATTTTTGATACATTTCAAGAAGTGTCTTACACAGACCTGTGGGAAATTGTAAAGCATAGGAAACCATCAAAAGCCCCACACGATCCTATCCCTTCTCAGATTATCAAAGATGCTTTTGATGCTATTGGTCCCTCCATTCAATTTATTCTTAACTCCTGCCTGGCCACTGGTACCTTTCCCACCTATTTCAAGCATGCGATTGTCCAGCCTCTGCTCAAGAAACATAATCTGGATGCAAGATGCCGCAAGAACTGCCAGCCTATTTCCAAACTCCTGGAGCAATTTAGATCTGGTTTTAAAGCCCATCACAGCACTGAGACAGCCCTGTTAAAGGTGACAAATGACCTGTTGCTTGGCTCAGGCAATAATGCCATTCTCATCCTGTTAGATCTAAGTGATTGTCATAGGGCAGTACTCTTCATCCTATGCCCCTGTGTCATATGGTGTCCTCAAGGATCCATTTTAGGTTCAGTCCTCTTCTCTCTTTATATGCTCCTCCTGGGTAACATGATTAGAAAATTCAAAATGTTATTCCATTTTTATGCAGATGACTCCCAGTTGTATATTCCACTTAAATCTGGCAACTCCATGCAGCCTCTTTCAGAGTGTCTTGAGGAAATTCAAATCTGGATGGCAAATAACATCCTTCAGTTAAATGAGAACAAAATGGAAGTCATTGTTTTTAGCCCTTCAAAATCCAAAAATTTCATCCCTGGAAACCTTGGTCCCCTTGCCCCTTATGTCAAATCTCATGCAAGAAACCTTGGCATTTTTCTAGGCTCCCAGCTCAACTTTGGCAAACAAATTTCATGAAGGTCTCCTTCATGTCCAATGGTCCCTTCTTAAACAAAAAGGTGACAGAGCTTTTGCGGTTGCTGGTCCTCAGCTGTGGAACCAACTGCCACCTGACATTAGAAATGCCCCCTCAATCACAGTTTTTAAATCCAGGCTCAAAACAGATCTTTTTTACTCTGGCCTTCCCCACATTTTAATTGTCTTACTTTGTTATGTCTGTAATTAATTGTTGTCTTTCGATGTCATCTGAGTTTAAATTGTTGATTTTTAAGTGTACTTGTTATTATTATTTTTCTTACTTAATGGATTATGTACAGCACTTTGGTCAATGTGAGCTGTTTTTAAATGTGTTATACAAATAAATTTTACTTACTTACTTACTTACTTCATTACTTACTTACAGATTCAGTTACTATGGTAACTTAGCCTGCGAACCTAACCTGGGCAGGAGCGGGTTTTCTTCAATAAACCACAATTTTATCTCACTCTCCACCATCTTACACAGCTATTTCACTTCCTTATTAATTCATCTGTATCATCATGTGAAGATAAGCATTATGTTTTCGTAAACTTACCTAATTTTGGCATAATATTTAAAAAATTAATATAAATATCCAGAGATGGAAACTGGGAAGAGGTCCAAAAAAATGTCCTTTTGCTCCATTGGGGAAAAAATGCTCCTTGATCTTAGGGGGGGACTCTATGATTTTCTTTGTCTGTAAGATAAAATAAAAATAAATAAATAAAGTGCTGCTTATTTACTGCAGTGTCTTGCAGGTTGAGAAGGCAGACACACACCCATGTCAACTTCACTGGCCATGAGGACTGGCTGTGAATCAAAGATCATCACAGGAGAGACTGAAACAAGTGCTGAACTACTGTGGTTTCAGGAAGTGGTCAAACAAAGTCTCTGTGACATTCCTTTCCTGATTTATTAATGGAAATATGACAAAAACACAGACATGGACGCGCCGGCACGTCTAAGGCCAGGCGGGTTCAGCAATATGATATGACATCTGAATTTAAGTTCATTTGCTAAAGACCAGTAAAATCTTAATTTCAAAGGCTAATTTTAGAAGTTAATTTTAATTATGACATTGTAAGAAGGTTATTAGTCAGTTGCAATGATAGTCCTGGAACGACAGTAATGAAGATGCCCCAGGAACAAGACCAATGCAGCAAAATCAGATCATGCACTCCACATCCAAACAGCTTTCTGAACAGTGTGGCTGTGACCACAGCTGGAATAAAAATAGTTCCATACATCAGTATTCTCCTCTGCTTACACACAGAAAAATAAAGGTCAAATTTTGGACCCAAAAGGTACTTTTTTCAGGAATGTACCCTCTAGGTACAGACGTGGTCCTTAATGTGATTTAATTTAGACCATTAGGGATACAAAATATGTTCAGAGGTACGATATTGTACTCCATTAGGGTCCAGCCGGAGCGACAAAGCCTTTGTACCCTTTTAGGTTCATTCCTGTACCTCCATTTCTTATTAGTGTGTATATAGTCAGCAGAATTTTTGAAAAGCAAGAAAACATAATGAGAAGTGTACTTGTCATGACTCGTGGGTGGCGTCATGATGCTGGACTGACAGGTGGTAGGACACAAAAGTGCAGACTTACAGGCTTGGGTATGAAAAAAGGCTTTATCTTTGTCGGTGAGGCACAAGGTTCGGTACACAGGCAGACAATCCATACAGCGGTGGTACATACTGGATAAGGCTGAGGCAAAGTCACAAAACAGGCTGAGGTCAATATCACAGTGAACGGGTGTGCAGGGCCAAGTCAAAGACAAGGTCAAAGAACAAAGCGTGGTCAAGATACTGAAAAGACTAACAAGGCAAGACAAAGACGTGGGGTGCTGGAGCGTAACTGAAGTTAACAAGCTGGCTCCGAGGAAGTGAAAGTAAAGGGCTTTATAGTGAAGGGCAGTGATAATTAGATGGTAATAATTAGACACAATAGAAAACCGGTACAGACAATTAGGGAGGGGCGTGGTGGAAACAGGTGGAAAACAAATGGCACGTGGAGAGAGAGTGAGCATGAATGAGCAAGTGAGATTAAGGGACGTGGTTAAGGAGAAGGTGTGAGCAAGGAGTGAGTGAGCAAGAGGGCAAATCACAAGAGTGACAGATGGACATGACTAGAGTGAAACGAGGAAGTAACAAAAACATATAACTAGTGGGAAACAATAATAACATAATCAATGACTAAACAAAGAGAACCGAAATACATTTCATGATAAAATAATAACAGTGAACACAGAATATAATCAGTGACTAAAAATAGAAAACAACAGATAACACATACTAGGAAATAAAGACTGAACACGTTAACAACAGGCAGGTTACACAGCAGTGAAGGAAACACTAAATGCAAAAATGACAAGAAGATAAAACCAGTGAACTAAGTGAGGAAATAACAAATAGTAGAGGACAAACTAGGCATGGGGTCAGGGCATGGTAAGGGTAAGGGCATGGCGTGGAAATAATTATGCAAATAATAAACTAGGAATCAGGAAGTGAGGGAAAAACAGAGAGTGAACAGACAACGAAGCGTGGGACATGGTGTGGAACAAAAGAAGACATGACTAAGACATGGCATGGTGTGGATTATTACAAAACATGGGGCAAGGTATGGATTAAAGGGTCGGGGCATGGCATGGATCTAACACATAAAAAAAGACAAGACTAGACAAATACATGGGTCAAGATATACGCAGGGACTAGACAGAGCAGGGCAAGGGTCAGGTTCAGAACAGTTCCTGACAGTACCCACCCAAATCAGAGGAGGTGTGATGTGAGCTGGACAATGGAATTGTATCGTACTTCAGTGCGGTCACTGAAAACACAAATTAATACCAGGTGTAGAACAACATTAAGTAGCTAGTGAGCTCATGTAGGTGTTTGCTTTTTAAATTAATATTGCAATGAGTAATTTCATTTTGAGTCGTTCAATCACATGACCAATGATGACCAAACTTTGTAAGGAATTGGCTATGGACCACTACCTAGAGAAAACAGGTTTATTGTCCCAAAAAAATGTAAAACAAAAAACAGCAGGCTGACTTTTAGCAGCAGATAAAGGGCTTAGTGAAATACTAGTAATTAGTTTGGCACATGAGTGATCAATGCAAACAGGCAGCAGTTTTTCTGAGGAAGACAGGAGAGGGTTATCCAAAAACATGCAAAGTTCAGTAACAGGGAAAAATCAGGAATCCTAATGGCGGCTATGTTTAGTAACAAGATATCAAAAAACACATTAATTGAGTGCTGTAAAAATGTGAGAAAGCAAGATGATCCAAATACAATCTGGCGATGAAGTACTATAAAGTTGGCTAAATACATTTATGGGTAAGGCTAGACCTTACCCTTGTGAAGCGCCTTGGAGTGACAAATTTGAATTGGCACTAGATAAATCAACTGAATTAAACTGAAATGTGGAAGTGTGGAATCATGTGAAACCAGAAGGACAGAAACAGGAAATTAAGATACATGAAACTAACATGAACCAATCATTAAAATAAAAGTGCCAGAGAACAGTAACAATTTGCAATAATTAGCTAGAACCCACAAATAATAATAAATAACACACTGAGAAGAATTCTAGGGGCAGAATAACATAGAGAAAAACACCAGAAAACAGAACAATACAGACCAAAGCAAAGCACCAAAATGTGACCCATGACAAATGTATTCAAGAATTAAAATCAATTTTTTTCCAGATGTAAAGCTTTTGGCTGTACTATAGCGCAGGAACAAGCTTAATGCCAAAATAGCAACCAAAAATGAATATTTTGAAATCTCAAGGATAAGGATGCCATTTTGGATGTAACTCATTTGAGTTTGTGTTAGACACCAAAATTTTTTTGATTGGATAATCTTAACAGTATTGGTAAATTTCACCCTTGAACAAAAGTTTATTGGCATATCCATGTTTCTGCTCATAGTGACTTAAATGAAGGTCAGAGATGGCACAAATTATATATCTCTGGATTGTGTATCAGAAGAATATATTTTTCAACAGGATTGGTACATTTTTTTTTTTTTTTTTGTCCCCCCAGTTGACCCAATTCTGACCTCTACCATAAATGCCCATTACTTTGAAGATGAACACCAACATTGTTCAGTATCCTTCAGACAATCCAAAACCACTTTCAAACCTTGGCCCCCATCAAAGTGTCATGGAACATTAAGATTGTTCCTCTACTAATAGGAACTGTGGACAAATTGCTGACATGTTAAGTTAGGTCAACAAATACTAACATGCTCATTGTAGCAGCTAACCAACTCCTCAGCAGAAAGGCTTGACCGCCTCACAACACGTTCCGCTACCATCATCAAGACCGAAGAGCCTGACAACCAAACAACTGGCTCAATGAGCCGTGAAGAGGAGAAACAGAGACTGTTACTATGACGCTGCCAAACCTACTGTGGGTTTCTGCGTAATGATCTGTTCTTGTTGTGTGCTTGTGTCCACTTGTTTAATGGTTTGGCTGTGGATGCCTTTGTGTGTTTGGATCTGCACTGTTCGCAACCAAACAAGTCTGATTCAGTCCACCCATGTGTTCGCTGAGGCAAAGGAACAAATATACACAAACAGCTGGTCCCTCATGTCTTAATAAGAGCGCGGCTGACTGGCAGAACATCTTTCCTCACTGCGGCAGATTAGATTACACCACTTTAAGTTTTCTCACTCAGGTGGACCCAGCCTCAGCGTCTGATTTGTCTTTCCACTGGGTCTAAAAGCTCCAAATAAGTGTTGACTGATGAGCTTCCATAATTACAGTTTTTTTTTACAATCATTTTCACACGTGTCAATACCACATCCACTTTTTTACAAACTCTTAATACATTTCAATACGTGCACCTGAACACATCAGTTAAGCTTTTGTGCAAATTGTGCAGCAACCACCAAAACACTTCATATTTCACCCAAAAGTGGAATGTGCCAAAACTATAGCAAATGCTGTTACCCTGCAAGACTACTGTGGCATTCAGTGTACATTGAACAAAAAACACTAACAATTTGAAGCACTGCAAATTGCAAATATATAAAGCGTTGCTGCATATATAACATGTTGCTGCATATATGGCATGTTGTGCACATATAATGTACATGTTGATGCATAGCCAACCATATCTCATGTTTTGATGCCCTCACAAAAAGTGATTTTATCTGTTAGTTTGTGATACCATAATGAAATGTAGTAGATTTTCATCGGTAACACTTTACAATAAGGGTCCCTTAATTAGCGTTAGTAAGTGCATTATTAATCATAAGTTAACTGTTTAATAATATGTTATCAACTATTAATAAGCATTACTTAACATTAGTTAGTAAGTTCTTTGTTGGACATCGTGCATATGAGTTATTCCATCTCTTTAAAAGACTTCAGAGAAGCCAAAGTGCCTCAGTGGGCCAATAATTTTTTTTGTTCGTTGCATTCACCCCTATTCTGTTTAACTTTATTAAAGAGGAAAATGACTGTTGTCATGCGCCATCATCAAAATGTTGAACCCAAAATTATAATAAACACGTGACATTTGGAACATGCAGCGGCATGCACGCATGGACACACACAGTTTATGATCAATAATGCACTTACTAACGCTAATTAAGGGACCCTTATTGTAAAGTGTTACCTTTTCATCATAGTATCGGAAACTAATTTTGGGATGATATCACAAAATAATATTTCAAGAACGGGGAAGGTTTTTGCTGACCCGCTGTGGGGCGGGTCACGATCTAATAGCATGAGACTGGGCTGTGCATACCATACTGTCTGGAGTATAAGTCATGTTTTTTTGGTTGTTGTTTTTTTGTTGTTTTTTTACTAGTTTGAGAGGCCCTGTGACCTACAGTCTGGGGTGCCTT
>CABFOU010339206.1:0-10614 GCA_900660325.1 Opsanus beta | reverse complement strand
TCAAAGGAATTGTCTGTAGACCTCTGAGACAGGATTGTCTTGAGGCACAAATCTGGGGAAGGGTACAGAAACATTTCTGCTGCTTTGAAGGTCTCAATGAGCAAAGTGGCCTCCATCAGCTGTAAATGGAAGAAGTTCAGATCCACCAGGACTCTTCCTAGAGCTGGCCCCCCGTCTAAACTGAGCGATCAGGGGTGAAGGCCCTTAGTCAGGGAGGTGAACAAGAACCCGATGGTCACTCTGTCAGAGCTCCAGTATTCCTCTGTGGAGAGAGGAGAACCTTCCAGAAGGACAACCATCTCTGCAGCAATCCACTAATCAGGCCTGGAAAGATGAATGCAGCAATGTACAGAGGCATCCTGGATGAAAACCTGCTCCAGAGCGCTACTAACCCCAGACTGGGGCGACGATTCATCTTTCAGCAGGACAATGACCCTACGCATTTGCATTGTTCCAGTCCACCCAGTGGTAAATGGGTTTTGGTTTTGGCTGGAGAAGTATTCTATGATGGACGAGCGTCCCATCCAGAGGTAGTTGTCAACTCTCATCTGCTTCGTGCTTTGGTATCTGGGGATAAGTACCAACACCAATGACCTTTAGGGCTTCTATAGGACCGACTTCTTCTTTGGAGACCACTATTTCTAATTAAAGACACAGTATTTGTTTAGCAGGTGTTTTGGACTACTGTATGATTTTCTGACATTTATTACAGTGCAACAGTTACCATGGTCAAAACAGAACAGAACATTCCCTCTTTTTTTCCTTTCATAGATAAAAAAATAATGGATATTTGGACATTATAATATAACACTGCACTGACCAGTGAACTACAAACTACACCGTATATAATGCAGTCTTCTCTTTCATGAATCTGGCCATAATAAAAATGATTTCTGAAATAGGTTTCTTTTATTACTTCCACTTATCAGGCATGAAATCATCATGGATGTTTGTTATCTCCTGCGTCAGCCGTTGTTGCATTTCCGCCGTCACTGTGTAGACAATGAATGTCGCATTTTATTAACTTCTAATTATTACGAGAATGATTGAATTCACAACATATATGTTCCTCATCATGTGTGAATGGGGACAAACTGATTTTTTTTTTTTGCCCTCCAAAAACACGATTGCCATTTCTGGAAAGGCCGTTGCGTGCTTCCGATGTCGGAATGAGGCTCTAAGCCTGATGTCTCAGCTGCCGAGCAACCTTGCAAATTACTTGCTCTTAAATGGTTTCAGTTTAGTTTCGGGGTTTAATGTTTTTTTTTTAAATGCTTAAAAACTTTGAAAATTTGAACATTAATTCTGCTTCCAGACCGCAGTTTTGCACGCTTCTGGAAGTCTTGCACAGTTGCAGAATCTTCATATGGTCCAGGTCCAATTCTGGAATGTTTCACACTTGCATACTGCATGGAACAACTATGCCCTTTGCCAGAATTAAATATTTTTGGGGCCTTTTTAGAACTGCATTGCTCATCCCTGTGCGAACGGTTTGATTCTGTCTTAGTACATTTCGTGCTATTGTTATTCTATCTGCAGGATGCTGAAACTTTGGCAGCCATCGAATCGGAGCTGGAAAACGTGGCCCATAAACTCCACGTTCTGCAGCAGCGCGGCTGACACGCTGCCGTCCTGTCCTCCTCCTCCTCCTCCTCCGCTTCGCCAGCTGCCTGGTTTCCACAGATCTCGTGAATATGTGACAAGATTTTTATCTTCCGATATTTTCCTCGAGGCAGCTTCCTCCACGCTGCCGCAGCCCGCCATGTGACATCATGCTCCTCACTAATATTAGCGTAGACGCACATTGCGGCTCGACCTGCATACTAAAAATAAACGTGGGCTCGTACACATGCACATAATGCACAGCGAGGCTCCGGGGGGGGACGACTCTCTCTCTCAGAGAAGGATGACTGCTTCTTTTCCGTTTGTTTTACTCTCTCTCTCTCTGTCTCTCTCACTCTCGCTTTTTAAATGATTTCGTCTGCGATTTGTGTTAAAGTTTGGGGTAGCTCAAAGCGAGGTTGTACAGTTAAAGGCATGTACACACATGCACAAAGCTTTTTATCAAGTGAGATCTGCTTAATTATCATAGATACACGAATCAAGCCAAGGCAATAAGTCAGCATTTTTAAGAAAACACACGAGTAGTCTGATAATATATAATAATCTGACATCCTGATTGATATTTAATTTTAACTGTGCCAAGATGAAATAAACATTTGTGTAATGGAAGTAATTCAATAAACTCAGCTTACTGACAAATTTTCCACTGTCTCGTCGTCCTCCATTAAATATGCAACATGACAGTCGAATGATCTTTGTGTCAGTTTTTGTTTGTCTCATCCGTCAGTAAGCTGTTGCTTCTGAATTGCTGTTTGAGACCTTTTTGGACATTCTGGGTCCTGCCGATGGTTTATGTCTTATAGTCGTTTCTTCTTTCAATTATTTGCTTTGGCGCTGATGTGAGGGTTCTTCCTGTAGGGTGTTCTTGATCTGGCTAATGGAAAAGGATTTGTCTGTCAACCCTCACACTTGCTGTCTGTGGGGATCAGAAGTGCTTTCTTTTCCACAACAAGGCAATTGTAGCCTTGAAAGGCTACGGTAATCTGACTTTTGACCTTCACCCAAATGATTGACCTCTGGCTGACATGGCCAGGGCAATTGGGACTCCGCCCAAGTATGTGCACATTTGGTGCAAATTGGGTTGAAAATCAAGTTTTTTGACCTTGACCTTTGCCCAAATGAACTCTGGAGTAGGCCAGCAAATGGGCAGGTATGATCTTGGCTGCAGATCTGACCTGCCCGAGGCAATTTCAGAAGCCACCTTCATATGTGTGCCAAATTTGTTGCAAATCAGGGTGAAAAACCTGACATTTTGCCCTTTGACCCCCAATTATCTGAGTGAAAATCCAAATTTTAACATGGTATTGTGAAAATGGCCAATTCAAAACCACATGAGGGCGGGGTCCGACGGGGTCCGGTGCAGCACTCAGGCATCATCCTCACTGAGATGCTGGAACTGATTGAGCAACAGGGTTTTGTACTGAGACTTGCTGGACAGATTTATAATAGGAGCTCAATGCACATCAAAGGTCTGACATCAATAAAAAGTAAAATCTACTAAACACAATGGGGTTAAAAAAAGAAAAAGAAAAAGGGCAGCAGATGGCGACATTAGACTGTTTTAGTGCTTGTTTCCTAAAGTGGACATCATTAAACATCATAGCCATCACATGGGTACATTTCTGTTTTTGTCCTCTGGAAACTCAATTCATTTTTATATGGTCATAAAAGAAAAGGGAAAAACCTGCTGCAGAACTGCTACTATAATAATCGGTGTGCTTTTAAATTTATAATGTATCACTTTTAAAAACATCCCCATATCTGTTCAGGATCTTTATTTAAAAATAAAAAAAAGATTAATACACAAATGTCTCAACTTATTCTTCAGCTATCAAATAATGTTGTCTCTTGGAGAAATCGGACAAAAAAAAAGCAACACTTTCAAGCTTATTGTATGAAAATAATGAGCATCTGTGGAGTTTATATGTGGTGTAACTTCACATTGAATTTTTTTCCCAATCACTTTATTTCCAGATGTGACATAGTGAGTAAATGAGGTACTTTTCCTACGCCTGTACGGTGGCCAAGAGAGGCCACAACAATTCCAAAATACGACATTTACAAATGCAAAAACACCTGCATCAACTCAACAACAGGTTACATTAATACATTTAAAAAAAAAAAGTCTTACAAATGGGGAAAAAACAACTTGTAAACATAGAAAACAAATATCTGGTCGGCAGAGCCGAGTAAAAGTATTTATTTACTTTATTAATGAGTTTAATGTTAAGCTAACTATATTTTCATGTTTTATTATTTTATTTAATGCATTGAACAGTCGAAGTCCGTGAAAGTTGCCTGGGCAGAAACCTGTTTTTGTGTTGTTTGTACTCCTATTGTGTTGTGGAGCTTTGCTACACATCTGTTTTTGGGTGCGTTGTGTGAACAGGCACCAGACACGTTAATCGTACGCACGTGCTGCAGGTTATATTTGTTCATGTTCTCTGTATTTATGTGTTTTGTCAATTTGCAAGATGTTTTTTTGATGCAACCACCTGTTGTTGAATTGTTTTTTTTTGTTTGTTTTTTTGTATCTGTGTTTGGCCTCCCTTGGACACCGTACTTTGCTTATATCACAGCAGTAAAATAATAATAATTCAAACTGTTATTATGGAGATATTTTGTGTGTATAATGTAAAGAAGGAGCAACTAAAGAACTTGTTTGTATAAAAAATATAACATTTTATTTTCCAGCTACAAAGTGAAACATGTAACAATTTTGTCACACTTCTC
Organism: Opsanus beta; assembly: GCA_900660325.1. NCBI lineage: Eukaryota > Metazoa > Chordata > Actinopteri > Batrachoidiformes > Batrachoididae > Opsanus > Opsanus beta. The sequence goes on along the minus strand of CABFOU010339206.1, from coordinate 6,258 downwards.
AATAAAATAGTAAAAAATACACTATTGATACATTACAAAGCAAATTTGGCTTTTAAATTAACTTAAACTGTACAAATATATACAGAATTTACACATCAACAATCAGAAAAAAAAGGAATGAAATTACAATTCTTCCAGTCATATCTTTTTTTTTTTTTCTTCATACAAAATAGACCATTGGTTTCTTCATTCTGACCTGAATCGGTAATCGGTCGTCATCTTTCTTTTCTTTTCAGTGCTGTGGCAAAGCCCACTGTGTTTTCTATCCAACCCTGAACTCGGCATGCTGGGCGGAAATCTTTGGGATACAAACGCACACAGGGACACATTCAGACCTGTCTGGACTGGGGAACACTGGCCCGCTGTGGTCTACGTGCTTCCTCAACAGCTGCCTGGAGTTTACAGGTCTGGTCTAGGGTGGGGTTCGGGTGTGGGGGGGGGGGTTAAACACCTCATTGGCAGAGGAGGTCGAGGTTTTAAAATTGCATACAGCAAAAAAGGACTGCTTGGCAAAAAAAAACAGGGATTTTCAGGGGTTCGGGTGGATACCTGACAGTAGGTTTCCAAAATGGAAGTTATAGTGCAGGAATCTCTTGGAGTTGCGGCGCAACCCTCTGTCTGAGCTCTATGTGGCCGACGTGCACCGGCCGTACAACACACGCAGACGCAAGTGTCTGGACTACTTTACAACGACAGAACGACAACCACAAACATGTACAATGAGCTGCAAAATGAGATGGAGTTCTGTTTGTGTTCAAGTCATAAGCTCGGGGCGCCCCCACTCGGCGACTCACGCCGTGTCTCCGATCATCTTCTTGTAGTACATGGACTCAAAGATCTCATTCTCCCCGGGGCAGTTGTAGTGGCAGGCGCACGACTTGATGAACATCATGTACTTCTTGATGACCTGCCCGTCGGGGCATTTGAACTCCATGGGCAGGGTGGTGGTCCTGTGCGGCGTGCAGCAGCGGCCGTCCAGGCAGACGCCACAGAATTTGGGCCGGTAGGACTTGGTGGTGGTGCAGCCGGAGATCTCAAACTTCATGGGCTTGGACACTCTAGGAGTTCGGATGCACTTTTTCCCTTTCTGTAAGAGAAGGGACCAATGTCAGCAGGGAATTCTTTGAGTTTCTGGTGAATGTTTGGCGGAATTTGAACCGGGGACTCACCTTAATGCTCTGCTCCAGCTGCGACTCACAGGGTCGGACCATGCACAGCCGGGTCTGTTTCTCTAGGCGGCAGTCACGGTTATCGTTTGTCACCCTGGTGGAGATGCCAAGTCCGCAGGTCTTGGAGCAGGCGCTCCATTCAGTAGTCTGAACCAGGCAGTTCTCCCTCATCATGGAGAGGTCGGGGCCAAAGGTCTCCTCCTCTCTGTAGGCTACAAAAACATGACGGATTAGATACTTCTCAGAACAACACCCTCGTGCATAAAAGCAGCTTCAAGAGTATATCGGGATGAACTTACCTGGCAAAGCTGAGCCCACAAAGGTCTGTGTGGAGGGGGAGTCGCACACCCACTCCTCACAGCACTTCCCGGGCACCTTGACTCGTTTCGGCATGGGGCAGTCGGGACTTGGCAGCCGGATGTCCACAGAGCAAAGTGGGACGCAACCCACAGCTCCATCCAGACAGGTGCACTTGTACTTGCAGCTGCTCGTGAAACTCTCCCCGTTTTTGTACACTGTACTTCCGAACACGCAGGTGGCGCCCTCTCTGGCTGTGGAGCGGAAATGACACGGACCATGAAGGACAGTTCCTACTTCCGTCGCCAGGATATTGTAAGGAAGGTGTGTGCATGAGGCTTACCGTTGCAAACGCCTATGCGTCTGTTGCTAGGCGCCCCGAAGTCGCAGTAGAGACCTTTGTGGGGGTCGCACACGTCTCGTTCAGTGCACAGCTCGCCCATTTGCTTGGCGCACACTCTGCAGCACCCACAGCCGTCCATCACCAGGCTGACCCCTATTGGGCACTTTGGGGGAGTAGCGGGGCACGAACACTGGCCGCTGCACTCCTGAGCTGCAGCCTGACGGGACACAGACAAATAAAATGCACAGTTAATTCAGATGCACACGAGAGTGCATGAGTAGAAAACCTAAAAGGCTGCTTTTTTCTTACCATATATGAGAGCAGAACGCACAGGAAAGGCAGCAAAGTTGTTTTCTTCATTCCGTCAGACATCTTTTCGCACTTTCGATATATTCTTCCAAAAGGGAGAAGTCTTGAGTTTAAACCTTTTCGGATCAAGTCGATCTCCTTGTCTTGGTTGGAGTTCCTCGGAGGCTCCGGTCTCGGTCGTTCTTGGTGAAAGCTAGAGTTTAGCTTCGGTAGTGGAGTTGATCTGAGTTCTGCCCGGACAGCCGAGCTCCCTTTATACTCCCTGGACCTCGCGGCACGTCACTGGAGGCTGAATGGAGAGCCAACCCTGGACAAACATGGACATACTTGGCATTCTTTCCTCACTTCCTGACCCCCACTCCAGACATCCCACATTCCTGCCGTCTGAAGGCAAGGCTCTGCTGCACGGCCAAACAACACTGCCTCTCAGAGCTCCTTTCATCTGGATTTGGGGGGGTGGGGGTGGAGGGGGTGTCTGGTTCGAGCCCTCGGACCGCACACTGGGAATTCTTGAAGTCTGACTTCACAAACAGACCTCGGCGACAAATAAATATTAATTTTTAAAAGAAGGAGAAAAGAAAACGGACAAAATAACAATCGATCTAAATGCAAGAATACGGAACTGGCAAAGAAACTGATTGTTGTTGTGATAGGCGGTGAGGGATTTAAACCCACAACAGCATTCCTGCACAGTGGGGAAAATTAACAGCAAAGCAGTTCCTTGGGAGAGGAAATTCATTGGAGCCATTAGTGTGAGCAGGTTATCTATCAAGGTGCTGCTTCAGGCGCAGTGATTTGGCAGCTGTTCTCCCGTCTTGCAACTTTGTCTTCTGATGTGGTCACGTCTGAGATGCTCTACGAGCATTTTTGTGCACTGACGTCGGCTACTGACACAAGAAAACCGACTGCAGCCTGAAGTGTTACTCATCCAAACTCTGATGCACGAATAAAGTATTTTTATAATCAGTGCTTCTTCCAATCCTGCTGATCTAATGATTACTGAGTGAAGTAGAATTCCTAATTTTCCCTTTTCCCTTGTAGAGTTTAAGAAAAGTCTGTCAGACTTTTGCACGTATTCAGGGCTGTTTATTGATAATATGGATTTCCATCAAACTTGGTGAGAATATTAATTGGATAGATATGTAGTGGTGATTAGATTTTGGAGTAGTTTGGTCAAAACTCAAGGAAAACATGGTCTGAAAAAACACCTTTTCTTTTGTGTATCTCAACAACCAAGAAGCCTAGATGGATGATCTAAAGCACATATTTATCAGCAAAATAGTTGATTGGTTTGAAAGACTTCATAATGAAGTCATACATAGCCAAAAATAGCGTTACAGGCATATGTATATTTATTTATACATTTATGTTGCATGCAGAGTTCCAGCCACACTGCAAAATGCAAAATGGAGAGTATGTATGTCCCTTTTGGGCTACTGTATCAACATGGGGGTGCAACATGGCAGCATTCACGAGGGGGGTGTGCTCCCATGAGTTCATTCTAACCTTAAAAGTACATCGATTCATTGCTGCAGGTAATAACACACGAATGAATAGATGGTTATGAATGCTGTATCACATTTATGCTAATAAATACTCCTAAATCCTACACGCGGTAGCTTTCAAATGCAGATCAAATCAAAAAATTTAATGGTTTTGTGATAAGACTGATCATCCCAACAAAGTTTTGTGGAGATTGGTTGTAATCCTGCTGACAAATATAACTTCCTCAGGAGAGGTATTGATATAATATAGATGTCGATAGGGAAAGTTAAAGGGCACCAACTCAAGACCCAAAATAAAATAGAAATTTCCAGGTGCTGTCAATCCCTCTGAATCTTCTGAAAAATGTATTTGTATTTCTGCTTCAACATTTCACCAGGTTTTATGTAAATCAGTTTGCTGGTTTGAGTTTTCCTGCTAAAAGACAGATTAGTGTATTCCTGTCACTCGTTGGGCCTGTGAGTCTCCTGAGTTACCTGATCCGACTAAGCTTCCCGGACAGGTATTAAGGGAACAAAGGCGAAATGTTCTCAGGCAATAGTGCTTCTCGAAACGGGTGTCTTTCTTGCTCACTTTAGGTGATTTTGCTGAACCTATCTCCTTTTTTTTTTTCTTCACACGGGACGAGGTGTTTTGGTTTAGTCGGGATACAAATCCTGAGTCGATGTGGGAAAGTGCAGCCCTGCCCGTGAAGGAGTGCAGGAACAAAAGGCCGCATGTTCCCACCTGCCTAATGAGGTTTAGTCTATGACGAACTTAAAAGAGCAGGTGTGCCCCGTCCCTGGCGAGGATTATTTTACTACATGAAACCCCAGAGTAGAGGAGCAGAGGAAAGAAGCTAGACGGAGGTTTGTGTATTTTTTTTGAATAAGGGATCACACACCGGGCCAGACTTATGAAAGGCGGCCCTGCTCCTTCTCCAGCCAGTGAATCGGAAATGAAAAAAGTCCCGGAGAAACCTGCAGCTGAAGGAATGCGAGAGAGAAGCCAGCAGACTGGGTCTTTACTACACGGGAAGTTTCCCCCATATAAGGACCTCGTCTTTTGTCCTAATATGGCCATGTTCTCTGTATGCGCTGATCTGTGTACAGTAAAGTGTGCCTGCACGTGGTGTGTCGTGTCTGTCAAAACAGACTCCAGACCAGAGAAAGTGTGCGTGTGCTGCGGGTCTATGCCCAATCTGTGTCATATCTGAAGGAAACAGCTTGATGGTGGTACACAGCCTGTCCGCACTGCACAACAACACTCAGCTGTCATTGTGTCTCACTATCTCACAGTACATGCAGGTCAATGACTAAGAAAAAAAAAAAGAAGAAAAATTTCAAGAAAACTAGTAATGTGGTTGTGTCTGACCTGGGCAAGATACAATTAAAGTCTGTGGTGGAGCATAAGGTGATGAGCAAACAATTTAGGACTGCACAAAAACACTTTAAGCACGTGCACTTTAAGTTGTGCAGGTCATTTGTAGTGAGCCAAAGAGGTCAGCTTTATCAGAATTGAACCAAATATGCAAACAAACAGCATGCAATGTAGGAATATTAAACAGCAACAGACAGACAGAAATAAGGACTTTAAGTTGTGCAGGTCATTTGTAGTTAGGAAAAGAGGTCATCTTTATCAGAATTAAACCAAATATGCAAACAAACAGCATGCAGTGTAGTACTATTAAACAACAACAGACAGAAATAAGGACTTTAATTTAAGCTGTGCAGGTCATTTGTAGTGAGGCAAAGAGGTCATCTTTATCAGAATTAAATGAAATATGCAAACAAACAGCATGCAATGTAGGACTATTAAAGAACAACAAACACAGACAGAAATAAGGACTGTGATTTAAGTTGTGCAGGTCATTTGTACCAAGAGTAGACCAAATGAGCAAACAAACCGCATACAATTTAGGAGTATTAAAAACAACAAAACACTGATGAAAATGAGCAGTTTATTTTAAGTTGTGCAGGTCATTTGCAGTGAACCAAAGAGGGTTATCTTGGTCAAGAGTGACACAAATGAAAACAAACGGCAAACCATTTGGGACTGTTAAAAATAACAACATAATACTGACAGAAATAAGCAGTTTATTTTAAGTTGTACAGGCCATTTGCATTGATCCAAGGAGGTCATCTTTATCAGGATTAAACCAAATACACAAACAAACAGCAAACAATGTTGGAATATAAAACAACAACAACAACAGCCAGAATTAAGGACTTTAAGTTGTGCAGGTCATTTGCAGTGAGCTAAGGAGGTTGTCTTTCCCAAGAGTGAACCAAATAAGCTAACAAACAGCAAACAATTTAGGATTATTAAAACAACAACAACAAAACACTGACAGAAATGAGAAGTTTAAGTTGTCCAGGTAATTTACAGTGAGCTAAGGAGGGTTATCCTTGTCAAGAGTGAAACACAAATGCAAACAAACGGCAAACAATGCAGGGCTGTTAAAAACAACAACAACAACAAAAATACTGACAGTTGTGCACGTCATGTGGAACGACTTTACGAGTCTTCACCTCTGTGATATCTGATGATATCAACAGCTGGATGCGGGAACACAGGGTGCCTGTCAACACTCAAACTTAGCCGTCATTCTATCTCACAGTACATGGTACATGTAGATCCAAAAATGCTGACACCCCC
>CABFOU010339199.1:0-10788 GCA_900660325.1 Opsanus beta | reverse complement strand
ATCCTGTTTCCACCACGCCCCTCCCTGATTGTCCGCACCAGTTTTCAATTATGTCTAATTATCACCGCACGTGTCTCGTCTTCCCCTTCACTACTTAAGCACTTCACATTCACACATTCCTCGCCAGTTCGTTCATGCCATTTAGCCGTTCGTCCCAGCCTTTTGTTGTTCTTGCTCTGCCTTTTTTTTCGACCTTGCCTGTTTATGACCTTGTCTTGCCTCAGCCCCGTGAAACGTTGTCTCTCCGTGCCTTTGACCCTTGCCTGTTTTCTGGATCCCACCTGTTGCCTAATCCCTGTTTGTACTGCTGCCTTTTTGACTACCTGCCTGTGGACCGAACCCTATGTGTTTGACCTCGATAAAGCCTTTAATCCAAACATCTCCTGTGAGTCTGCAACATTGTGTCCTGCCACCAGTCTGTCCTACACCCTGAGTCCTGACAAATATGATGAGATACACCTTCGTGATGGAACATCAGATGACATTTTGGCCATGTGACGCATGACTCTGTGCCTGGTTGTGGCGACGCATGGCACCAGTTCACGTTTCAAGATCTGACATGATATTTAATTTGTCCAATTACTCATGGCCTCTGCAAATGGAGGCAGTATGAAAACGAAGTGTGTAATTCCTAAATGGTTAATGTGAAATTTTTGTGAAACCCTTTGAAGTCAAGCTCAGACTTTGCACTAAAAGCACATCTTGATTGTTTCATTTCAGTTCCACTGTGGTGGTATTCAGAGGGGTACACTTACAAACATTGCACCATTTTCTAAATACTTATGGACCTGACTGTAGATAAAAACTGATTTTGCACAATTTGACTCTATCAATTTGAAAACTTGGAGTTTTTGGCTTAATTAAAGCAGAGATAGCAACATAGAATACATTCTCCATAATACAAACAGTTGGATATAAAAGCGAGAAAATGGGTCAAATCATTCAAACTTACTGTCTTGCTGGTCCTCAGAGATCTCGTTATCGTAGTTTTCTTCATAGTTCTCCTCATATTCAATACTGTTCACACAGAGTGATGCACACACATAAACAAGCACACACAGCACACACCAGAGCCTGAGCATCATGACTACTGAGGAAAAATATCAAAGTGTCTCAGATCTGTTTGTCAGCCGGTGTTTTCTGCTAATACATAGTCCAGTCGCTCTTTGTCCTTCAGGCTCAAAGTGTCCGCTTTGAAGCAGTAAGCACTGAGCCCACTGTGGTGGTTGCTGACTTTATAAACTCAGCATGAGGGGACATGGGAGGGCAAAAGCAGGGAGCGTGGGCCGGAGGTGGACGTTGCTGTGGAGGCTGGGTGGAGCAGATCAGTGCGGGCAGAGTGTCATAAAGCAAAATCGAGGGATTATCGCAAGTGGGTGTTACAGGAAAGGTGGGGTGTTTTAAAAAAACAAAACAAAGGTGGGATGGAAAAAAGGGATGAAGCAGAAACAGAAGATTGAAACAGATCAACTGCTTAAAGTTACAGTGTGTTGGATTTAGTGTCATCTAGTGGTGAGGTTGCATTATGCCATTGCCCGTCACGATTTTGTGTCCCTTCATACTTTTGCTTTTTTGACGATGGGGGATTCATGCTCCCTTGCCTTCTGTTGTGAACAGTAATATGTGTGATTGTCCGTTTCACAAAAATGAGGGCGTTCAAGCCTGTTAGCCTGCACTAGCAACCAGCAGACAGTCTAAAGCGGAGCGACCGCTGAGTCCTCTTCCTTTATCTTCAGTCTTCTGGCTGGACTGCAAAATGCAAAACAATGAGTAAATATGTCCATTTTGTATCAACATCCCTGCAACCCGGTCCCGGATAAGCGGTTGAAGATGAGTGAGTGAGTGCATCAACATGGCGGTGCAACATGGCGGCCTCCTTGAGGGGGCCCACTCCCATGTAGACATGAAGGGCTCATTCTTAGCTTATGAAAACGCCTAGTTTCGTTTTGCATCTTCCAGATGAACTGAACTGAACGTGGACTGCAACACGGTTCCTGCCTCCTGTCCTGCCTTTTGTTTGTTTTCCCTCCAGGTGGCGCGCAAGCAGAGCTGAGAAGCTGCACACCTGCAGCTCATCATCGTCTCATCAGTCTCTGTGTATTTAAGCCCTGGTCTGTCATCCCATCGTCGCCAGAAACTTAACGTTTGTTCCGAGGTAATCCAGGCCTCTCTATCCCTTTTGAGTTTTCTTCCTGCAGCAGCATGCGAGCAGTCCTGATGTCCCATCGTCTTCCAGCTTCCAGCGTCCCTGAGCCTCCAGGCTCAGCCCTCGACTCACCTAAGTCTGCACTATTTTTGACTAATTGTCTGTAAAGACTCTGTTTGCTCTCACCTGCACTTCGGGTGCTTTATGCAGTCGGACTCTGATCCTTCATCTCTCCCCCAGCGCGTTTGGCGCTTAGTGCAGTACTCTCCTGCTCCCGCCAGCCGGCGCCAGCAGTACAGACTTTATCCTGTCCTTTTTGAGACTGTTGCCTCGTACCTTTATCGCCTGAGAATAAAAGTGCACGTCACTTACCTCACTGTTGTCATCTGTTCCTCAGTTCCGCGAGCGGCCACCTGACACAGGTCCCGCCTTCCACCTGGGTTCAGATCACCTCCCTTCATGTCATTGCTGTTGTGCCAGCAGTACCCTGGTTCCACCGCCAGAGCGGGCCAGCTCTCCACTCAGCCAAACCAGTATTGTCCTTTTTTTCCTGTTGCACATTATTTCTGTAATAAATCCTGGTTTTCCTTCATTCTCTCTCCTCTCTGCTTCCTGCATTTGGGTCCAGCCAAATCCCTGATTCCTTGAACCGAACCGTAACAGTGGACCCCAAGAAGACGAGGGACTGCAGCTAAAGGGAATCCAAATAAACGAACAAATAAAGTTAGAAATAAATAGTTAGAAATAAAGTTACCAGTGGGAAATACACAGTGATGTGCAAACATTGCAGTCATCCCAACATTTTAAATGGTAGCATTTGATATTTTTTTCCCCTTCATCAGTGCGTAAACAGATAATCAAATTGGAAATGTCCAGAAATTACTATTTAAATAAATAAATAAATGTGAGATCTTTTTCTGTTTCTATTAAAAAAATATATACTTAAGTATCAAGTTGCAAACTTGATACTTTTTTTTTTATCAAGTAAAAAAAAAAATAAAAAAAAATGGGTGGGTGGGTGTACTACCTGATTAAATAAAATCACATTTTCTTATGATTTGCAGAAGACCAAAAAAAAAAAAAAAAATGTAGTTTTAGAACCAAAACTCATTTATGCATTTTGAAAGTTGAAAAGTCCTCAGACATTTTTAACCATTTAGATTTATGTCGGTTGAAGAGGTAATGAATGTTTGTTTGTTTGTTTGTTTGTTTATCTGCCTGTCTGACAGCAGCAAATTTCTGAAAGGCACGAATGAATTTAAAAAATATTTGACGCAAGCCAAAGTTGATTAAATTATGATCCAGATGCGGCTCCTAAATCACTTTTAATGCATTCTTTATGTCTTCCATTGACTTCCATGTTATTTCTACTTTGGAGAAACACTGCAACTCAGTTAAGGACAAATAAATACTCTTGTGCTCTCTGAATAGCCCCAAGGCTTTTAATGATGTCGTTGAACTGTACAGTCATTCCAGCCTGACAAAAGAACAGTTCAACGACATCATTAAAAGCCCCAAAATTACCATGACGTTCATGCCCATGATGGGTGTATGTAAAATTCTGACCACAACTGTATTTATCACAGTCTGTGTACTTGTTATGATTTAAGAAGTATTGGACACTTTAATCTAAAGTTACTTCACGAATGAGTCGGAGTCTTAAATTGGTATTTCTACAGAAAAACATTTTAAATAAACTGCAGCGTTGTATAGTCTAGATTTGACTTTAACCTCGTGATTGCAATGCAATCACCTGGCAACACCGATGATTAAAATGTGCGAGCTGCTGGACGTGGGGAGGATGAACCGTGGTCTGTTGGTGTGAGGGTTAAGCAGCAGAAGTGAGGGTTGGAGGAAAAGCCCTGACCTCCTGAGCTCTCTGCAGACCTCCACGCCGAGCTACTCTGCAGATGTCAGCATGTTAACAGTCACTACATCTGATTTTCCCCTCTCTGGTAGCCTTTAACTGCAGCAGTGGGGCTGTCAGTGGTGGGAGCTGAACCCAGGTAATGGCAGGTTTACACCAGGAAAGCCTGCAGAGGAAGACAGTGAGACCAGCTGTGTTCTTTTCAGAGTGTGCTCTGGTGGCGCTTTCGACAAGGTAATACATTTTTGTACTAAATTGCCTTCCAATGTGGCACAAACTATGATGCATGCACACCAGAGACACGCGGTGTCTCTATAGCCTCATCTGTTCCAGCCTTTTTTTTTTTCGCTCTCTGTATAGATCATGCTCATACGTAGGAAGATGCACGATTGGCCTCCAGACAAAACCTGCACCTGCACACCGAGAGTTCAGCCTTCACATAAACCAGTCTTATTCAGGTATATGAGTCTGATGGGTATTTTATCTTGCTGATGGATGAGGAAGTCGGCAATGAATGTTTTCTACAAAGTAAAAAAAAAAAAAAACCTGGAAGGGCATCTTAGACTGATCTTCGATCCTATTATTGACTGCTAAACTTGGATCCTGACCAATGACCTTTCATTGTGAGCATTGACTGGGGATCCTGATTGCTAATATTTGATTCAGATCACCGAACTTTGAGCCCAATTGCTGAATTTTGATCCGGCTTTCTAAGCATATTCCTGACGTCTGATCCTTGTCCTCGAACTTTGATCCTGATTGCTGCTTTGGATTGTATTCACCAAACTTTTATCCTTAATGTCAACTTTAGTTTCTCATTGCGGACCTTAGATCCTTATCCTGATCTTTTATAAAGATTGTTGAATTTTGATTCTGACAAATTACTAATCCTGTTCCTGATGCTTGATCCCGATTACATATCTTTGGTCCAGATTACTGAATGTTTATCACAATAATTGTACTTGCACAATGATTTCTAATAATGTTACTGATATCTGATCCTTAGCTTTAAACATTGATCTAATCGATGATCTTTGATCTTTAATACTGACCTTAGATTCTGAGTGCTGACATTAGATCTTAATCCTGACCTTTTATAGTGATTGCTGATCTTGGATCACTGATCACTTTGGTCCTAAAATTTGATTGTGAGCATTGATCTTTGACCCTGATGACTGACCTTAGATCCAAATTACTATTTAAACCAGATCACTGAACTGTGACCCAAATCTCAAATTTCTGATCCATGTTTCTGAGTTTTGATAATGTTCACTGACCTTTGATCCCAACTTTGATCCTTACTCTGACCTCAGATTCTGTTTGTGTAGTGGTTGTACTCTTTTTTTGTGTGTCTGCGTTGTGTTTCTGTTGTGACTCCTCCCCTTTGCTCCCCTCGGAATACGAACTCGCAATCTCCGGCATGGGAGGCGGACGCTCTGACCAGTCGGCTAAAAACCCGGGCTCGAGCCTGAGTGGCCAGAGTATCCTTTAGCTGTCGGGGGAGTGAGTCCCGCTGACCTCCGTCACATTTGCTGACCTTAGATCCTAAACCTGATCTTTTATTGCTGAACTTGGTTCCTGATCATTGACACTGGATCCAGATTGCTGCCTTTTGTTCTTAATCACTGAACTTCAAGTCTACTTGCTGAACTTTGATCTTATTATTGACGTTTTAGCCAGCCCTTGTTCTGATCCCCAAAGAAACAAAAATAATTAAATAAACGAATAAATAAATAATGTGAAAACAACTCTTTGGCCGACATAATAAATGTAAAAGTGGATCATGCTTTACTGGCAAATAAATTGCACAGTAAAAGCAGCCGGCACAGGCCAGTTTATGAGAAGGGTATTTTAGTTTTGGGCGTTTCTCTATTTGTCCCTCATATGTTGAAGAGGAAACTACAGAGATGTGACTGTTACCCTGTATTCTTCAAAAAACAACAGAAGCAAAGATACGGCAGACTTTACATGCTGATTTGTTATAATTAAAGTTCAATGCTACAGCATGAGGCTCAGTTTGGGACCAGAACTCAGCTCATATTCCTAAAAATAGAATCTTTCTGTCTCCCTCAGGTGGAGGCAAATGATTGAGGGAAATAGAATTAGCGAGATCATAATCCCCCTTGAATGGCCTCTGTGACGCTCCCTGCTTCAAAGCAGATCTGGTCACGAGAAATTAACCCAAAGATCGGCGAAACAGCAGTAGTGTTTAGGAAGGATGTGCAGATGGACAGGACGAGCAGCGGAAACGATAAAAAAAGAGAAAGAAAGTGTGAAATGTCTTAATTGGTGGACAGCATGGTTTGACTGAGTCATTGGAAACGCTGCAGGAACGAAGCACTAATCTATCTTTAAGCACTGGCTTCATATCCTGTGAGCCCACTGGCCAAAAATTAAAATAAATAAACTGTGGTGAGATAAATACATGTGTTCAGGGGTGTAACCAGAAATTCACAGCCAGGACCAGGGGTGCGAGAGTGTTCACTGTCTGAAATATGCCACCATTGCACCAAGCATTTAGAAACACTGAATCAGTTTATAACACAAGTTTCATTTAGGCTTTTCAGTATTTAAAAAAAAAAGCACATCATTTCCTGGCCCTGCGATAGACTGGCGTCCTGTCCAGGGTGTACCCTGCCTTTTGCCCTCTGACTGCTGGGATAGGCTCCAGCCCCCCCATAGCCCTTGACTGGAGTAAGCGGGTATAGCAAATGGATGGATGGATGAATATCATTTTCTGAAGCGGTTGGTTCGGTGGCGGTGGCCCCACCGTGCACTAGACACTGCCGCCGTAGTGTCGTGAGCATTTCAAAACACTGAATCACTTAATGAAGCAGTTGTTTCGTTGTGTTTGAACATTATAATTTGATTGAGGAGTGGGTCCATTTTCCACTCCGTATCGCCGTCGGAGTGCTGCAATCACAGAACCCGGAGGTGGACGAGCCACCGCGTTGCTATGTGCTTCCTGTGTATGGAAAACATATAAATAACTTACAGCAACCCAAACTAATGTTGACGTGGACAGCAGACAGCTGAAGTGTCTCTCGCGAGCGACTGTATTGTGAAAAGAGTGAATTGTATTATTTAGTCTGTCAAGCGTTTTGGGAGAAAGTGAATTATTTAGCGAAGCAATGAGTTCAATTGGTGTTTCTTCAAGCATTTTGAAACGTTGAATTATTTATGAAGCATTTTGGAGAAACACCAGGATGTCTCTAGTGGCACTAATAGGTAGTAGCAACTCCGCGGAAGAACGACAAACTGAGGTATCTAGAGAAAAACACCATGTAGCTGACTTTTGTAAAATTTTATTTAGTTATTAAATAGCTTCCTAAATGTCTGTTTGTTCAGTCAACCTGTTTATGAAATTATTGACATGACACAAGTTCACACTGACGATAATAAAACAAGGCTGAAGTGCCACAAGCTGCCACTGAGGTGCCATCGAGTTAAAACAGGCTGCCATGGAGGTATTACTACCTCCTATTGCTGCTGCTGCTTGGACTTCTAAACCAACAGGAAATGGACTCCTTTCAGGTTTGTGCACCAAATGGTAAACCATTCAGAGCATTTCAAACAAAATTAAATTGGTTCTTAACTTGAAAAGTTGGTTCTCAGGTGGACACCCCCACCCCAACCTTCCAGCCAGAACTATGACCCTCCTTTGATTACAGTGGTTCCACTCAAAACTACTTGAAACACAGGCTGGTCTGCAAGACGGCATTAAGGTTCAAATAGCCCTGAACGAGTTCAAGAACCCATTCCCTTTTGGTGGAAAAGACCTGCAGGAGGCTCCTGGCCTTACTGGTTCATTTGATGAACCAGTGTTTCAAAATAGCAAATCAACCACATTATATACATTTTTTTTCCTCCCTGTGGCCCCCCCAGTGCTTCAGATTATTTAGTATTTTAAGCATTTTTAAAAAGTAAATCCTTTTCTTAAGCAATTGAATTACTTCTCACCCATTTGTTTCACTTCGTGATCCTAGTATTTTTAAATTAATCATTTCCTGAAACAACTGTTTCATTAAAAGTTAAAAAAAAAAAAAATTCTTGTCACTGTGTGGAATATTTTGGGAAACACTGAAAGCATTTAGCATGTTAGTGAAGCACAGAGTCCCACCGCCGTGACACTCACATGAATTATCACACAAACAGTGCTTCGTTGATCTGTTTGAAGCTTCAGACTGGGGAACAAAAAAGCCCTGGGAGCTCAATAAATAGAGAAACAGCTCACGTGTGTGTTTTACTCAAGTTGTGTGTGTGTGTGTAGTGACTGGATTTAAGACTGCACAAAATCTCATTATGCTATTACACGCGGTTAAATACACGAAAGACCACAATCATCGAAGCATGCAGAGGTTAACGTCAAATTTCAGCGTGACAGCTACATTGAGATGTGAATTATTACACGAGAGTTGGCCAAGAAGCAATCATTAAAATCTGAGAATTACTGTGTGAGGGTTGTGAGGTTTGGCTGTTGTGACAGAAACACATCGAGTAGAGAACAAAGACGGAAGCCACACAGATTGGGAATGACATCACCGTGTGCACATTTATTTCCACGTCTTCCAGTGATTCAAATGAAAACATCAACCTCACACTGACATCAGCTTGATTCCCAACGTTTGACAGAACCAAGACATCTTTTCTGAACAAAAAACAAGAGTTGGCAGGTGGTGGTGACGTCAGTCATCAATGTGTGTGTTTCCACGCAGGGTCTCCAGAGGATCTCCACATCACTACAAAGGTGGTCGTAGGAACACTGACATCTGGACATGGAAATTTCTACCGTTCGACAATTTGGGGCTTTAAACCCGGTCAAAATTGACGTGATTAATGTGGGTTTGTGAGGAGGTAAAGGGGAAACACCGACAGCCAGTTACAGGAATCAGTTTTGTGCGACAATATAAAGACCCCATTTAGTACGATGGTGCTGTCAGTGTTTCATATTAAAAATATGACCTCAACTTGGAGAATGTTCATGTAAGAAAAAAAAAAAAATCAACAGGTTTGAGTAAACACTTCATATATTCATCCCGGAACGAAAAACAAACAAACACTGGATACTCTTGGCACCAAATGTTGACTCAAGCTCCCATTAAGCGAAATGAAATATTTTGTTCCAAAAATTTACCAAACAAGTAAATCAGCCTGAGAACAGAGGAGACATTACGTCTATTGCTACAACAAGTCAGTGACAATCATCTTCATACAACGAGAATAAGACCTGAAAACAGCGACAAACAGTCCCATGATACACACTTTCATCAAGCTAAGATAGGACATCAGGTGCCTTAAAAACATATATTAAAGTTTGACACTTGAAAAACAAAACAACAAAAACCCACAGGCCAACATTTGTTTTCCGACAGGGTAGTTTCCACATAAACAGAATTGTAGGACCTTAAGAAAGTTAACTGTAAGTAAGACCCATATAGGCCCTGAGGCCCATTGGTGCCTGTGCTTATCTCTGGATTCCGTAGCGTCCCCTGGACGGGATGCCAGTCCAACACAGGTTACTTCGCAAGCAAAGGCCGGTACCCATGTACAGCTGTGTGGACAGGTGGTAGCATGAACGGCAGGTGAACCTAGGTCTACATTATTGGCAAGCTAGCACCTTCTCAGGTAAACTGTAAATGGTAGATAAAAACCTGTTTTGTAGAATTTGACCTCATAAATGCTAAAATTATGGCACTATATCAGATAAAAATCCATTTTACATGATCAGTCCTATGAAATTAATTAAAATGTTTTAACTTGTGTACTAATGCATATCTTCACCGTTCCCAGTGTACCTGTGGTAGTCCCTGTCCGTCTTTGCTATTTCACTTTGGTTTGACTCAGAGTTTTATAATGAAAAGTTGGAGGATGGACTTACTGTACTGCGTACGTACCGCCACTGTGAAAATACGGCAAAGTCACCTTCCATTAGCAGTTAGCACAATAGTGCAAACTGAGCAAAATTTTACAAGTTGCATATTTTGTATCTTTAAAAAAAAGCAAATCTATGAAGGGGAAAGGGTTACTTTAAATATATATAAATCACATATGCTATACTTTCTAACATGTCTTTTTTATTAAGGTTAAAGTTGCACATCTTGGTACACGTACAGGTGTACCCATATACACAAGTCCACTGCAAGGTCACATGAACACAAATGCACACTGATGTACATCAAAGTAGTATTCTCAACTTTAGAATATAACTTATCCTGTTCAATAAATAATCGTAGCAAAACCGCTCTGCTTCACAATTGAATCCGATATTAGATAAGTGATGACTTCCCTGCCACTGTCCTACAGGCATGCTGATGCAGCCCACTATTATGTGTTCAGTTCTGCACTATAAACACTAAATTACATTAGCCTCTTTGTTGACAGGACAGTCATGTGATAACTCCACCCTTTAGCTTTCCTATACACAACTCTATGGTCTGATGTTACACGCTCTGACTCATTTCAACTGAATGATTAGCTGTCTGACATTGAATCCTGGCAATCGTTTTTGTTCATATCAAGTAGTTCTTGGGCTGTTTCATGACCATTTTTGACATCAGCAGAAAGGCTTGGTCTCGGCGGCCGTGTCAGTGGTTGTCAAGGTCTCGGCGGCCGTGTCAGTGGTTGTCAAGGTCTCCGTGGCCGTGTCAGTGGTTGTCGAGGTCTCGGCAGCCGTGTCAGTGGCTGTCGAGGTCTCGGCAGCCGTGTCAGTGGCTGTTGAGGTCTCCGCAGGCGGGGCACTGGGGGGCGGGGGCGCGGGCACCGCGGCGCGTGCGCG
>CABFOU010339197.1:0-10605 GCA_900660325.1 Opsanus beta | reverse complement strand
CGGAGAACTGTGCCTGATTGTAAGGTTTGGAAGCTGGTAATTTCTTCTGCTCCAAGGAGCATTTTTCAAAAGGCGCAAATGACACAATAAGAAAGCCATCCATCACAAAGGAAAATTAGTGTAGAAATAAATGGCAGTCTTTGCCTCTCTCTCTGTGTCCCGTGTGAAGCTCAAATGAATATTGAGGCAGACAGCAGAGAATAGTCAACAATAACCTCAGTGACATCAAAGGCCCAGACAGTGGTACTGGGGAAGCTGAGAGAGAACCAAAAGACAAAGTAAACTGTGGCTATGCCTGCCATTCATTACTACAACAGCCCCTTTAGATGTGCCACTATCGCAACAAGAGACTTCAGTGGATCTTGCATCGGAGCAGTCGTGATTACTTCAAATATTTCTCTCCCACCTGGAGATAACACCGACCAGCGTGTTAACGCTCATTCTCATCCTTAACGCACACGTGCGAGAGACTGGTGGAAAGCCCCACTGTTCGCTTTGTGCGCGCTGCATCTGCAAAACATGTTTGGAAGCTAAACTCTTGCAAACTGTTCTTTACATGCAGCACATTTCACGTTGCACGATGCGACGCCAAAATGTTTGCACATCGTCTGCAGAGGTCTTGCAGACGATGCACGCAATTTGATAACTGCTGCCACATTCTTGTTCATTTTTGCATCATATTTAAGACAAATCAGCTGTGATCAAATTGGGAAAAGCTCTTGCAAATGATTATTTTTTTACACATCATGTGTCATGGCTTAAATGCAGAGTAGAATGTATGTATATCCATACACCAGAGAAGTGTCTGCCTCATTTTCTTATGGATGTATATTCATTTATAATCATCAACACACTGAAATAATCAAGAATTACGCCGCCACAACAAATAGAGCTTGGTGTGAAAAACATATCTGATGTCTCTCAGGTTCTGACATTGTCTGAAATGTCTTCCTGCATCCGTAACAAATGGCTTTTAGCACCCACGCCATCTGTCCTTAATGAGTCCATTTTCTCTCAGAGCTATTTCCATACTGTATTGTGCATTGCCTTACATGCATTTGCATAATTGTTCAAAGATTTTGCGCCAAAATAGATATCCATGCTGGGAGTGAGGGTGAGAGGATGAAGCGGGAGAAGAAAGCAGAGTGAAGATGTTTGTGAAATAATGCGCAGGGAAAATCCTTTCTTTCTTTTTTTTTCTTTCCTCCTCTCTCCTCTCCCTCAAGCCCAACAGTAACCTAATCAGGAGTCGCTTTATCTGCTAATCCACATTTAAACTTTAACCTGTAGGGGGGCTCTTTGTGTTAGTTAATGTAAGCATAAAAGCAGAGGCCAGCCTGAATGACTAATCAGATCCATCATACGTTGTGAGTCTAAATAGCTTTTCCAAAAGGAAATCAGAATTAGCGTGACTTCCACGTAAGGAGACGCAGCGTAAACTTTAAACAAAACAATGGCCATATAGTAAAACGCCGGCGTGGAATAAATTAGCACTCAAAAGGCAACTTCTTAATCAGCTCAGCTGTCAAAGACACATGGAAACGGGGGACGTCGGGTCATTTTGTAAATGACGGCGTGGAAGGGCAAAAACCCTGGAGATGTAGAGAGGCAGCTGCTAACGGAGCCGGGTTGGAAATAAAATGGACGGCAAATACGCGGGGACCAATCGCTGATAATTTAATCGAAAGCAATCTGAACGACCGCTTTAGACGTTGTGGCGAAGATGATCAATGGCAGTCTGACAGATGACTTATTAGGCTTTTAATATTTGAGTGTATAGAGAGAATTATATGTTTGAGCTCAAAGCGGGACATTAATGAGATCATCCAACAACAACGTTTAATTCACTGTGGCGTTTTAAACGCATCAGCCGACAAAGTTGACTTTGCAGTTAGAGCTGCTTAAAAAAATGACCTTAGAGTGTTTCAATCAGCATAAACTATGCATAGTCATAACAGCCCATTGCACACATCTGAAACAATGTATTAGTTACTTTGATACAAATACTTTGGATTTTTGAAGTTACCTGTCACGAGTGCTAAAGTGCTAAACGGTACAATTCCTGTGAGAGATTTTTCCCACCAAACATCAAAAACATCTGGCTCCAGAGTTCATATGGGACAAACGCTTCAATTTGATATTATCTGGTGTCAAGACAGAATGTGTGTCAGTAGCACATCTATGACACGTGAGGCGCACACAACAAAAACATTTAACAAAATTCACTTGTGCGAAAAATAGGCCCCTTTTCTAAGCACGCTTATGGAGTTGTTTTGTCGCTTAGACATGTGTACAAGCTGGACTGGTAATTTGAGCTGCAATGATTCATAAATGAATCGATGATTACTCAGCTACTGAATTAATTGCCAACTATTTTCGTAATCTATGAATATTTTTTGGGAAAAAAAGTCAAAACTCTTTGATTTTAGCTTCTTAAATGTGAATATTCTTGTGGTTTCATTACTAGTTTCTTTCTTCCTTTTTGACAATAACCTGAATATCTTTGGGCTGTGGACAAAATAAGACATTTTAGGACATCATCTTGTGCTTTGGGAAACACTGATCATGATTTTTCACCATTTTTTTTGACATTTTATGGATCAAGCAACAAATCGATTTCGAAAATAATTGAGAGATGAACTGAATATGAAAATAATTGTTAGTTACATCCCTACTGGTAATGTTCCCCAATTACAATAATTGTTCTGCTTTTACCTGCTGTTATCAACACCAAAAATCCAGTTCAAACCAGAAGGAAAGAGGAGGGAAAAAAAAATCTCAGCAGTGTACCCGACTGCATAGTTTTTCCTCCATTAGAGATTGGAACATGCTTCTATTCATTACACCGCGCACACCAAAGCGTGCTCAGAATGACCTGCACTATTTTCATCTGACAGGAAAGTCTGTAAAATTAGACAAAATTTAGAATGGACAAACTTTAAGACTGGAACACTACTGGTAAATTACCAAGCATGCACACTTTGTTTAGCTCTGGAAGGAGTTAAGATGCCACTGGTGTGTATTTTCTGCAATTTTAAGCATGAAGCACACGAAACCCTATTGTGACCGGCCTACCTAAACATAGCAGTACAGCAGCGTAGCTAATAAGCTTGCTGTATCAGACAGGTTGAAAGCTCACGGGACACACCGGTGGCGATTATCATTTTCATTTTAATAAAGGTAGCTGCTCCCATGGTATGTACGTGCAGTCTATTTATGAATCATGCAGGTTCTTAGGATGCTAAAAAGGACCGGGCCCCTGCAAGATTCTGCTGCAGATTCTTTGTGCAGGAAAAATATGCATTCTCACTTTTCCGGGTCTGAATACATGCAGCAGATTCATGTTGTCTTCTTTGGTTCTGCTGTTATTGTCTTATTTGTGCAAAGGAGCCAAAGCTCTTCTGTAGGATCTGACTCCATCTAGTGGCTGTGGAAGCTCCCTTCAGCAGGCACGGCACTCTATACCAAACATACCTCCTGCATCAAACATTAAACACAATTTATGTCATTTCTAAACACAAGCCTATATTTAAAAGGTTGTGTTCTGTGCGGGTCAGTTTCATATGAACTCAAGCTTTTGTAGTTTTTTTTTTTTTTTAACTATTATTCATTTTTGTTTGTTTCAGGCCTGTGCGTCTGCACATCTGCAGTAGCAGCCAGATCACGGCTGCCAGAGGCTGGGGGTAATAAAACTAATTTTCGGAGCCAACACTCGAAGGCTAATTATAAAAGAGCTACCTCAAGGGACGTGTAATCTTTGTACATCCTCTAAAGCTTATTATTACCATAATGCCACAATAAAGTTGTCTCTGTCATATTAATGTTACCCACTTTTTTGGAATTCTAATGAAGTTGTCCAGTCTATTTTCATTTAGCAGATTACGATATGTAAAGAAACAATAAGCGAGGCCGAGGCTTTGCGACTGTAATCATGCAATTTAGCACCGCTCTCAGGTCTTATATGACAGGCCAATTTCCACACTTATTAAGCCTCTGACACACTTGAAATAATCGTATTAGTGCTTTTTTGTGAAATTAGCCCAATTTCTGTGTGGCAGTCGTGAATCGACGTAATAGACTCTTCCATACATAAAACTTGTGATGTCTCCAATCCTGGTCGGCACCAGGCAGGGGGTAGAAAGGCCAACCCTTAAGTCAGAGCTATCAGTCAAACTGCACTCTCAGCTTGGCCTATGGCGCATTTTAGGTTCCCATTTTGAATTTGTATTCAAGAACGCGAAGCTAAATGATTTCATTTTATCTGGAAAGAAAGACACGGATGTTTTTAGCACTTCGACAGACTCCCCGTTGGGCGGGTCAGAGGCGGTTTGGAACTTGAAGCCCAGCCAATACCGAAAAACAACTTCGGTGCTTGTTTAACACGGCTGACATTTTGCCTTGGTGCCGTTGGTAAACATTGCCAAAGTAGCGAGCACAAAGCTGTGGTGTCATAATTCACCGCTGCAAAATGAGGCCGCTCACTGGGAGCGGTGGAAAGAAGAAACACGAGGCACTCTGCTCGCCGCCCCCCTCCAGCGAGGAATGCACACACTGCAAACCAGTTTCTCGTTGGGGTACACCACATCCTGGTACTTTTATCTTTAACCTCTGACCCCTGCCACATCTGGAAACATAGTTGGAGTCAAACGTGAGGAAGTTTTCTTTTCTCTTTACTCAAAGCAGCCATGGAAGAGATGGAAGCTTTGGTATTTTTCTGCAACACGGTCAGCAGAGACATCTCAGAGCGGGCATGTTTAATGACTGTGCTAGCTTTTCGATACCGACAGTCTGAGCGAGATCAGAACAGTTGCAACCACGCACGGTGAAGTAGTGATAAAACACTGTTGCTCATCTTGGCTGAGTCATTACTAGACTTGGAAGCAGATAAACATCTCAGTTGGAACCAGACATCTTTGAAGTTTCGAAGAGGTTCTGGACACTGACCCTGGAGCAAACGCCAACCCATGCAGGATACTTTGAAGTAATGTAGAGGCCCGTTTTTTTCAGAAGAAACTGTTTCCATCAGCTCTTGATTAAATGGCTTAACGGCAATGGTGGGCATAGTTCAACTAATCAGCTAATTAGCAAAGCTAAGTTTTTCATTAGCAGATTAGCTTTTCATCTAACTTTGGAAACCATTAGTTGACCAATTACCTTCCAATAAATTTAGTTCCGCTAACTTTAAGTCAGATAATTTTTTGGAATAAAGTTTAACAGTCAAAAATGTTTGTAAAGTCTGAAATCGTACATATTTGCTCCTGTTGGAGCTTATATACTAATCCAATAAACCAAACTGTCACAACGCTCGAAGGCAACGAGTGTCACCTCAAGGAAATGAAGGAGCGGGAGGTCAAGCCAGAGTAAATGCATTAATTAGTTTAAAATGACTTTCCATGTATATTTTTGCTTCTTCGTATTTTTTTTATTCATTTAAAACTTTCTGCACTGTGAATAAACTGTATGTTGAATGTGAAGTACAGTTTACTTCCTTTTGTTCGTTTATTTATGTAGTCTTGATCATTGCCTGATCTTGACATGCTAAACCTTTTCGGGAACCTCCATGTTTATGCCGCAACATATTAAAAAGTCATCTCTTTAGGCCTGTTTTTCACAGATTTAGAGCCGAAAAAACCAAGTGAAGCTAAATTCATATAACAAAAGTTAGTGTTTTAGCGGTTTAGTGTCATCACAGGTAACTTTTCAGTTGGCGGATTAGTGGTAAACAAAGCCAAATTTTTGGTTGTGCCCACCACTGCTTAATGGTATCATGAGTATTCTAATCTGTCTTACTAAGTGTTGAACGTGGCTGTTTTTTTCATTTTGTTTTTTTGATAAACTAACTGCGGTAGATATACTTCTTGTAGGGGCTGTTTATGAACGCGTAAGCTTTTTTCTAGAACACCAAAAATAATCATGACCTCTCATAACCTTCTTTGAATCAAAGTGCAAAACCTTCAATATATATGCAGGCATTTATTAGCTGTTTATGTACTGTAACAAGCGGGTGTGGTAGTTAAATACAACCTACTGCGGAGGTGAACAATCCTGCATGACAAAAATTGTTTTATGCTTGTCAGCGGTGTTATGATTTTATGATGTACATCTTTCAGCACAAAACCTCTTTGGGTTTTATAGCTATTGTTATTTGAATGTTGCTTGGGGGGTTTTTTGGGCCATAATCCCGGCCGTTTAGCAGCGCTGACATTTACTGGAATTTATGTCACTGTTGTGTGCTTCTCATCTAGCCATTTTTTCTTCAGCGTTTTTTTTTCGCTCTTAAATTTCATATAAACATGTAGGAAGATAACAGTGGCTCACATGATGACACAAGCAAACTAAAAAAATAAGTACCATAATTGGGTGTTGATGGAAATGGCCAGAGTGAGAAATCTGTTAAAATCTTAATAAGCTTATTTTTTTTTAAATTCATCTGCCCCTGCAGATATGATACTTAGAGATCAATTTTGGTCCACAAGCTGATAAAAACATAGGATCGGATTTGTTGTTATTTCCATTATTAGGTACAGAAATCATTCACCTGTGTGTGTTGGTTGCCATAAGGATTACTAATAAACATATGGACCATTTTTCATGAAAACTGGTGGAGGGATGGGGCATGGGCCAAGCCATAAAAAAAAAAAAGTTGAACCAGTAATTCCCTTGCCTTTCTTAAACACTGTGAGATGGGGTATTTCTCAGTGTTTTCATCATTACCTTGCATGATGGCAGTGGAGCACGGTATCATAATCGCTTGTGTATCTGTCTATCTTTGCACAAAGTAACTTAGAACCTGGTGAGCAAATTTTCACCAAATTTGCTAGGTTTATTCCTTGGGTGACTGTCTTCAGATGATTAACTACTTTGATCAAAGGTGAAGGGTTTCAACAATATCACTTGGAAAACACATTTTCCAGGATATCTCTGCAACCATTAAGGTGAGAGAGATGATGTAAAGCTTATATCAATCAGTAAGTGATTTGTAATCAAAAGGTATGATATTATAAAATATTACACAGCACAGTATTATGGTTTGCATCACTCTTCTGATGCCTCTCGTTTTTTCATGAAATTGTTTTTTTACAGATTGCAAAGAAGAAAACAGTTGGAAGCTACAAGCAGAAAAGCAAGCAGTGCTTAGAAATACCCTTGACCTGCCAAAACCTGCAACTCAGTACCTCCTCTTATTGGTTTACATTCATGAATACCTTAATTTATGCAGTCCATAGATATCATTCTAATGAAAAACAAAAAAAACAATTACCCTCCAAAATCAATACATCCGTCTGGCAGGATAAAGGCCTTCAGCTTTTTTTTTTTTTTGCATTGTGTCTTACGTTTCATTATGGATATGTTTTTAGTGACGCAATAGCATATCTGTTTGTGAAATGTGCACATACCACTCCTAGTGGTAGAGATTATGGATTATCCTAATTTGAAAAGCATGGCTTGAATAGTTTTGTCAGATTCAGTCAGACAAATTTAATAGAAAATTCTTAAAAGTTTGAAACAAAAAGTGTAAAAAAAAAAAACTTGATAAAAAATCTTTGCACTATGCCTCTCCCAGTGGCACAGATTTTACAAACCAATTGTGGAAAAATAAATCTCTTTAATAGTGTTTGTGACATTGCCCGGACAAAACATGTCTTCAGACGGTCAGACAGATGGAAGTCCTTAGTTCTTTCAGTCGGGGCTATAATAATACCTTATAAAATACATAAATGTATTTAATGAGATATGAAATGTTTATAAATGTCTTCTTACTCTGCGGTTAATTGCAGCTTGTCACCCTAAAGCATTCAGTGATATATTGCATACATTTAGCAGTGCGTGACTTTTATATTGCTGCTATGTGCAATATTTTAGCATGTATACACAATGTCACCGTTGTCTGTTCAGCAGTATAAAGCTGTATAATCATATGAATCACTGGATATTTAATATGTACAAGTAGGTTTATATTATGTAACATCATTATTACTATTATTTTTTTTTTTCTTCAGAAAATTCAAAAGCAGCCATAAATCCTCATCTTCTTTGAAAAGAGCAACACCATTCTGAGTAAGGCAATCGCCATGGCCGTTTACATCAAAACGTACCAATAAAATCACTGTGCTGTACAAACAGGCCATATTTTTACATCTGCGGCCCTTGCTGAGCGAAGCTGCGCAGGGAAGGCCATTTCACACGTCTTAGTACCCCATGGTTTCCTGGCGTACGGTCCCGCACATTTCCCCGTGCGCTCTGCATCGTTACCTCGCACTTGATACTGTGAAGACATTTTGCCTCATTGTTCAGCCGTTCCAACTTTTTTGGGCAGGCAAAAAAAAAGGTTCACAGACCACAGTGCTATTCCCAGCTCACGTCTGAACTTAGGTCCTTGGCGAGACTAAAAGCCAAACAATGTCCGCTATCGCAATCATTAGTGAGAAAGCAACAATTGATCTTTAATGCATTTGTTAGCTGCAAAGATTTCACTATAAAAGAACATACAAATGGCTGAAGTCTGACCTCTTTCTACAGATAAAATCTCAAAAAGAGAAAAAGCATCGGAGCATAACTGAGACAGAACACAGCAGAAATGAAAACAGATTAGAGAAATGTTGACTTCATAGCAACGCTTGTCTTTAGAGTCGTCGCTTCTATCAGTGAGACCACATCAGCAGTCATCAGAGGCCAGTGCGCCACGCTGAAGATCCAGTAAAGTGTCTGAGGGACAACAGATTAGAGGAGGTCACATCATGCTAATGAGAGCCATTACTATCACATGATAGCCAAATAAACTAGGTAGCTTATTTACGAGGCCGAGTGTCCTAAATCAAAAGGTTAATTACATCTGAGACAGAGTCCTTCACTGGAAACTGACCTTTAGAATTTCTGTTTTCTTTTTCTCTCCTCCTTCCTTTTTTTTCCCCCTCTGAACGAAAGACAAAAGGCCAGACCCAGAAAGGACTTGTCTGCTTGTTTCTTGATAAGCTTCAGGCGCCGACCCTCGCCTATTACTTTTTGTGTTTTCCCAGGAAGTGCTTGGCTGCATAATTAGCAAACATCATCAGACAAGACTTGGTGCCACCGAGGACTTTATTTTTCCTGAAGTTTCTGCGCCCTGAAGCTTTCCCCCAGCCACCAAAGAATGTTTGTTCTTCATTCAAATTAGATGGGCTTAATTGCTGTGGAACGACAGCAAAACACCCACCCCATCCAAATCCGCACACACACGTGTGCACGCGCTCATACACACGTCTGAGATCAGACCGGCTAATTATGCTAATAGCCAATTGTTCAACCGTGGTGATATGTTTACCGAGGAAGTTGATGTGTTTCCTTTTGCTTCGTCATAAGCAGCATGTCTATGGGTCCTTTGCGAGATCGCTGCACCTGAAGGCAAGAGGACTGTGCCCTCATCCATCCTGCCTAACCCATTACCCTTGGACAGGGAAGAAGATAAATATTGTTGCAGATGCCTAACTCTCTGCAAATGAGATTTTTCAAGCCAGATTTATCAAGCCTTGGCGGGGTGTTTAAGGCTCCAAAACTTGGCCCTCGGCATGATAAAATGGCAGCACATGTTTCTGAATCACCCACCACAGTGTTGTTGCCAAAGGGTTATGATGATATAGTCAACTGCATTTTTCCTGTTGTGCATCAAAGCCTTTGAGCTTCTCATATTCTCTTGTCTTTAAGCCTGAGACGTTAAAATATTTTGGATAAAAATTGGATTTACAGGAAGCAAAGCTGCTTTCACAGACCAGTATTTCTGGTGTAGCAAGAACTGAGCGACAAACTTTATATAACGTACTGGAGAGAATTTTGTTTTGTTTCTTTCTCTTCAGTCAAGTACATTTTGTAATTTTGTGGTCATTTTGCTTCTGTACACCACCACAGTGAAACTGAAATGAAACAGTCATCCATACTTGGAGCGTAGACGCCATAAGTAATTGGACAAATTAAACATAAGGATTAATTTTTAAATACAAATCATGTCTTTTACAGCCAATTCTCTTTAGACAACTCAGTGGAAGGATACATGAACATTTCTAAGTCACTGAATACGTCTTGGACTTCATTTACATCAGTCATAAGAAATTCAAACAGTATGGTAAATCTGCCTGGAGTAGGCAGTTCACAATATCTGAGTGACAGTGCAAGCAGGAGGGAAGCCACCAAGACACCCATGACAACTTTAAAGTAGTTATAGACTTCATTCTTTGTTCCACTCCAATTGTATAACTGGCGATGTAACAGACAAAAATTGCACTAAACATAGTTTCTCCAATCACAGCTACAGAAGCCTCCTCTTTCACACATATCTGTTTATCTTGGTGGCTTCCCTCACTAGTCTCTAGTCTCACTAGCGGACTACTGTGATCATTTGCCGGTTTTTGTTGCTTTCAATTCATTAGTTGATAAAAACGATTAGGATGAAACTACTAATTTCGCAAGGAAAATAACAGATGTAACTGTGGAAAATTTTAGAATGGACCTAATGCATCAAAACTGGTGTGACATTTATAGTGAGGATATAGACAAATCATACAAAGAATTCATTTCTATTATTTCCAATTTATATCGCCTGAGTGCTTGCTCTGGGGGTTATGTATGTGTATA
>CABFOU010339164.1:0-10692 GCA_900660325.1 Opsanus beta | reverse complement strand
TGATGATAATACATGTGAGGAGCACAAAATATGTTCTTTGTAAAAACCATCAATGTCAAAGTAAGAACAGTTTGTAGCAACAAGAGCTTTTGTAGATTAAACCAGGTAGAAAGGTGCTAATTACAGTGCTTCTCTAAAATTGATTGAAAGTTTTATTTCAGACATGAAAACAAAACAAATAAAGAAGAACAATGTCAACATAATGTGTCCAAAGGGAAGTAGGAAGAAGCATATGCTTATTCAATCCTACCCCTTGTTCTTTCTAAGTCGTTTTCTTAATCATCAGTTGATTTCAAAATACTCTTTTAAACAAATTTGCAACTAGATGCAGTACAGTACAGTGAAATTGTGGCAATATATTAAATAACTAAGCACATGTGCTTAATTCAAGAGGTTTAGCAAGAAATATCACAAGTTATTTAGGAATTACAGCCATTTTTTTCCCCCACAGTCCCTCCATTTTCAAATGCCACAAGGTTAAGGACAAGCTAACATTTTAAATGCAAGTATTATGTGATCACTTTTACAGCCAGTGTTCTTTAAACAAATGGACTGCATTTATATAGCGCTTTTCCATCTGAATCAGAAACTCAAAGCTCTTTACACTGATACCTCACATTCTCACACACACACACACACACACACACACACACACCGATGTCAGGATGGTGCCATGCAAGGTACCCACTACACACCGGGAGCAACTCGGGGATTAAGGACCTCGCCCAAGGGCCCTTAATGATTATCTGGTCTGGATGGGGTTTTGAACAGAGGATCCTCTGGTCTTAAGCCCAACACTTAACCGCTAGACCATCACCTCCCCTGACCAAACAACATTTGTGGTTCTGATTCAGATGGAAAAGCATTATATAAATGCAGAGATTAAAGCAAAAAAAATAAAATAAAATAAAATTAAATAAAAAAAATAATCTTCTGACTGAAATTTTTTTCACGGCCAAATCATAAGCTGTTCACATCTACATTTTTATAGAAACCTTTTTGTGTTTAAGGTAAAACAAGGTGGAGACAGCTAAGAAAACAGCAAATTGTTCTCCTGCTGAACAAGATTATATTTCATCACTCACTAACCATTGCTGCTCTTTTCTAATGCAGCCATCATATTATAGAAAGGTCTTAACCTACACATTATTTAAATACTTCAGGATAACAGCTTTTCTAGAGCTTTTAATCGATACCAACTGAAATCTCAGGCCTGTAGCCAGGATCTGAAATGAGGGGGTTCTTTTTTGGTGAAAGTGAACCTTTGTGAAATGAGCCATTTCAAGGTTAAATTTTGTTTATTGTAGGGGATTTTCAGTATGAACAGTCAGGGTTGTGGGACTTTGAGGAAGTTTAAACATGGAACACCAAACATTTAACTGTAAAACGTTAAATAATGAGGTTCAATAAGTTTCCTTCAAGAAAATCCTACAGGTTAACATGCTGAAAATAACCATTGTTGAATCACAGTATGCCTTTAAAGAACTGATTTGCCTACAAAACAAAAGAAGAAGCGCAAACAATAGCAATAATAATCCGATATACATTTTGAGAAGCACAATATGGACATTAAATATGAACTATAAAAGTGCAAAGTCTTGATCAATTCAGATAAGAAAACATCATTTAGAAAAATTTTCAGAATTTTCTGACTACCACCACAATATTCTTCATTGGTACAGAGGTTAGATA
This sequence comes from Opsanus beta, assembly GCA_900660325.1. NCBI lineage: Eukaryota > Metazoa > Chordata > Actinopteri > Batrachoidiformes > Batrachoididae > Opsanus > Opsanus beta. The sequence continues at coordinate 9,000 of CABFOU010339164.1, read as the reverse complement.
CATGAATTGTTCATCTATCAGCATCTTTAATTAAGGGCAAAACAGATCTGTCTGATATCACGTGACGATGCGTTAGCTCAGTGGTTCCCAAATTTTTTTTTTTTTTGCAGAGATGCCCTTTTGTAGATCAGAATATTGTCGACACCCCCCACTCCGAGACACACATACACATCTTTTTCTTCCAAACTCAATTTGAATTTATTTCAAACATTGTAATTTATACAAAGCTACAACAACTTCTTGAACAAAAAAATAAATAACATGACAAATCCCCTTCACAGTGATATTATTAAAAATTACATGCATTGTGTTTTTGTAAATAAATAAATTCTCTCAAACTTGTCCATGTTCCGCAATCAGTGTTTAAGCATAATCATCAGTGTTGCCAGATACAGCTGATGGTTTCCAGCCCAAAAGCTTTTCAGACATAACATAAACAAATACTTTAATGGCCCAAGTTGCTTTGTGTATCATAAAAGCAATGCAGACAAAGCATCCGCACACCCTACTTTGGGAAACACCGTTTCTGCTCATCACCTGTCAGCCATGTAAGCATTGAATTTGACCCAACTCTTCTGTTTGCAAAATCAGTTTGAGTGTAATGACTTCACCGCAGTGGTTAAAACAGAAATTTAAGATACTGATGACGAGTTGACATTTCTGGTCATCAGCTGATTAAGGGTGTGACTAGTTTTTGGTGGTTATTTTTTGTCGCCAGTGGTGAAGGACCACAAAATGGCACAGACCAAATCTGCCCGATGACAAAAACGGCAGATGGAGATCCAACAAGTTTTCTATTCGTCCGAGACGCTCAGACAGACAAAGCAGAAGCTTTGTGCCAGATTTAAGCTCAGACTGGGCAATAAGTGGAAGTGGAATCAGGATCCTTTTCACACTAAATATAAACACACAACAGTTGATTCCTTCATGAGGGATCACGGCACGGAAAAAGACAGTCAGTGCAGGTCAGAGAGCAGAACAGGGGGCTCAGCTGCCTCTTGTTCACAAGCAGAAAAGAGACCATTGAATAATATTTTAATAAACGCTCCCTTTCCCCACGCTGTAGCTACTGGCTCAGACAGATGAAGAGACTATTGAGAGCTGGAGGGCAGAGAAAGAGAGCAGGGCCCCCTCTTGGCCGCAGTCGAGCCACTTTTCACTTGCCGCTTCCGCTGTGTGGAGAGGGAGATTCGGGGAATTGGAAACACTGTGGTGCTGAGGCCGAGCTGATCTCCTCCCACAAAAAAAGGCAGGGGAGGCCGGAGAGCCCTTGACAGGAAATTACCATCACAAGAGTAAACTTGCACCATTTGCTTCAACATCAGCATCTCCTCAACTGATGATGTCACTCTTCTGTCTTCAGACTTTTTTTTGTGTGTGTAAAGGCCAGTGAATTTCAATTTTTTTCTGGCTACAGCATCTAGATTTGACTTGTACACAGCATGACGTTTGCTTGTTGAGAGGAAAAAAGCTAAAGGGAGAGGTTTCCATTTGTACACCTGCATGCAGTGGCAGTACATGTGAGACTAATGTTTTGGGCCCTGCATGACTGTCCGTGTGACTAAAAAAAAAAACAACTAAGTTTGAATCTGATTTGCACAGAATGTGGTGGACTGATTGAGGGTCATCCAAGAACAAAGTGGTTTGATTTTGAGAGAAAAAAAAAAGAAAAAAAAAAAATATTCGCTTAAAAGTCAAGGACACAGGCGAAAGTCAAAATGTGGGCTCAACAGCTATATGTATGGCTATCTCAAGGAAGTGGTTAAAGATATCTTCCAAATCAGAACATCCCAGTTCAAGACCACCCATGCCCCATTCTCAATGTATATTTGAAATTGCATCAGGAAAGGCATCATACATAAAATGTGCCGAATCAACACGCAGATCCATATCAGATGTCCTGTGGCAACCCTCAGCAAGAAGGGAGAAGCCAAAAGAAACTATTTATTTACTATGAAGTCAAATATCAGTTTGCGACTGGTTGCATGACCTCTGACTTTAGGTGACCTTGAAGGGTCAAACTCATAATTGCTTTAACTCAAAGAATCTGGATCCAATATGGATTAGTGGAAAAGTTGTGTCTTAGTCAAGGCTAAAGTATTGCAATGTTGAACAGAACTGATTAAACGTCAAAGCCACGCAGAGCCACATATTATGGTATCGCTGAATCACAAAGAATTAATTTCATGACTGTCGAGCATGTAAGGCAGGGATGTTGCACTCCGAGTGCCCCTTTCTTCTGTTTTTTTATTTTTTTTTATATCCTGCTCTGCCTTTTCAAATGGAGGCAGAATGTATTAATTTTGAGATGAACAAATGAAATTATTTCACTTTAAGGTGTATATGAATAAAGTAGCACTTGCAACATTATAAGAAACACACACACACGTACTAGATTGGAGGCTGACACCTCCTCCTCATCAACAAGTACAAACAATTGCCCACCTGGAGGAAAGTGAATTAGCTACCTGTTAGTTTGGAACAACATCATGTGTGAAGACCAGTTGGTTTGGATCCTAACTGGTGTAGTAGTTCACTGGCCAAGCCTTTGGTTATAAAATTCTGCCTGTCATTGGTTTGTAGACTCCAGCTGTTAGTACAAATGTGTATGTCTAGCTGACTGCTGTATACCAAACTCATTTCATAAATTCGGTTCTGATTCATTTACCCATGAGATTCTGCACCATGGTCAGGAATGGTGCAGTTTTTTTTTGTTTTTGTTTTTTAAAGTAATTTTTCTTCAACTTGTTTGGCTGTTCCTGCAACTTTTATTTTGAAGTGATTTATGTCAGAAAAATACTGTATTATCAATTATGGCCACAAGATGGCACTGTCTACATGGGTGACAAATGAAAGCCATTCTGTAATTTGTGAATAAGGTACTAATAAGGTACTCCCAGATCCATACTCCGGAGGAGGTGATGGTAATGCACCAGTAAGCTGGAGCCAACAGCCGTAAAACAACAAGAATATATGAATGAGGAGGACGTGTTGGGTCTTAGAGGAGTGAAATTAATAAATCATGCTCTCAAACAGACTACGCTCTTGAATTAAGAGAGGGAATAACCTTCACACTACTCAGCACTCCACCAGTTTGCATTTTGCGGAACAGCCACGAGAAGGATGGCTAGGCTAAGGTAAGGCCAAATGTAATGTTTTAAAAATGTATAATCAGTTTTTAAAAATTAATTACATTTAGTGAGATAAATGTGCACACATTTAGCTCATTCTTGCTATTTTTGTCTGTTCAGTGGTGAAAAGAAGCAGTTTACTCTCAAGTTCTTTTTAATGTGGGGTTTGCTATACCTGTTATCAAACAAGTGGATACACAGAGAGCCAATCAAAAAAAGTCACTCAAACCACCCCTTATAGGTTACTTAAATCAACCCCAAATCACAACCAGGATGCCCCCCCCCCCAAAAAAAAGCTGTCCTCAAACCAGATACTCAAGATGGTATCTGAGATGGCCACCAAAATAGTTTTCCCCTCCTACCACCACACATTAAAATGTCATATAAAGGATTTAATTTTCAAAAATAGTTCATGGGAGTACAATTTTAGATCATTGTGTATGCCACATTGAATTTAAAACCTGTGAATGCAATTACCTACGCATAAATGTAGCTCTTGTGACCTATAACGTTTGTCATGAAATATCTTCTAAAATTAAATTTTTTATATGCTGTTTTAATGTGTTTTTATGAAAAAAAAAATATTATGGTGGCTATTGTAGACATCAATTTGAATATCTGGCTTGAGCCAAATTAATTTTCTTTATGGTTGGGGTGGGGGGTAATAAAGCAGGTGGTCCTAATTCCCCAACTACAAGGCCAAAAATAATGATGATTAAAAACAATCTGGTAACTGAGCACTGGGTTTACAATTACTGCATGCATATAGCCCTCTTTGTTACAACACTACAACATCATTAATATCACCAATTTCATATACAGCACCAAATCACAACATAAGCCACACCCAGGCACTACATAACCTTACCCACCCCCTGAACAAGGACATTGGCAACAGTAGTAATGAAAAACTCTGTCAGGTGTTTTTTTTTTTTTTGTTTTGATTACAAGAAAAAAAAAACCTCAAGTAGACCAAACTCAGTGGGGTGGCCATGTGCTTTGGTCATACGACCAATGACAAAATAAATAAAACAAAACACAACACAGAACTGTCATACATACAGAGACAGAAATGCTGCAGCTAATCAAGCATACACAGAGAGAGTCCAGCAGTTGCAATGACCGATGGCTCAAAAGACATCCAAATGGTGAAGAGCAGGGTCTCAATAAATTGAATACAGCTGGCAAGCTGGTGATCAGTGCCAGATCAGTCACTAAAGGAACAATCTCCAGAATTCATCCATATGATGCTTCCAGAAATCTTCTGCACGCACCACTTATTTCACTGCAGCAAATCTAGATTCTTATCAAAGTCTCCACAAATGTTTGGCTGTTGACTGATTGTCATGAGATATTTGTGACTGACAGCTTTCAGGCACACCAGTGGTATTCCTTTTTGAAAAGCTAATAAATGCCACATTCAATTCTATTATTTATTTTATAAAGCCCAAAATCACAAGGTGTCCAAAGACTTTCACAAGAGAGAGAAAAAAAAGTGACTCTTAGAGGCCAATATATCTATATTGTGTTCCAAAATGAAATCACTCAACACGATTTAGTAGATTGTGATCTGATGATGATAAAAAGGTAATTAAGGGTTTCATTCGTGTGACACCTCAGGCGACTGCTGCGTTTGTGGAGAGCAGCTTTAACTTTGACACAGATTAAACTCCTGCTGTTGTTGGGGTGACCTCTACTGGTCTGTGCTGAACAGTTCTCAGGTGCTCTGTCCAAAATTAAAACAGATGTGTTAAAAACAAAGGTGCAGTAAGGTGCCCGAAACAGTCAGAGGGACAGCAACTGCCCGTCAAGTGTTCAGCAATGTACGATTATTAAAGCGTCTCCCGCAGGACCACAGTGCACCTCCATGTTTTGGGCAAACTGATTTATTTAAGTGAAAATGGCCTCTGGCACATAAGCGAGTTTGACTCGAGAAGACATTAAAAGTGTCGACAAAAGGTATTCCTTCTGAGTTAGCAGTATCTCTTTAACACTGATATGAAACACACTTTCTGTGACTAACTGTTCATAAGAAGGCTAAAGTCATCCTTCAGTTTTTCACTTTTCTGTAGATGTCTGTCATTCAAGCCAGCATGGTTAATAATGTGATTAAATAAAATGTTATGCAACATGAAACTCAGCTTTGAGTTAATGGAGCAGTTTGACAAACAGGTCTCTGGTCATCACATCAACACACTACAGAAATGCCCTGGGACATGATTGCAATCATCCGGACAGCCCCACCAATCCATTCCCACCTCCCAAAAGTAGACATCACTCTACCACAGGCGGCTGATACAGTGGTGTCTCAGAGGCTTTTTCCAGTTGCTAGGCACCTTAATGCTGAGGCTCCTGCACGCTGCATAATGCTAAGGAAAGCCTAAGCACCCAAGTATTCCCCAGAGACCTGGTACCAAAGACAAACAGTCATCACCTTAGGTATAATAAGACAGTTGCATTATATTGTAAACCTGCCACACCAGTTATGTCTTGGTAAGACTGTTCCTATATTTGTACACACAACTCCATTTCATATAAAAGCTTTTCTTTTTTAAATTACTATCACAGTGCTTCCTGTCTTAAAGTATGGTTGTAAGACTTTGATGCTAATCTGTGACTTAAGGCGACAACTGGATGTCTTTGGGACCAGGTCTCTTCAGAGGATCCTTGGGTACCACTGGAATGACTGTGTCAAACAAGCAGGTAATTCAGGAGACTCAGATGAGGGGTATCATGTGCATGTGAGGGAGCATCAGAGACGATATTTTGTCATGTGGCAGAAAAAGACCAAGGCGACGCAAACATTTCACCTGGCTGCGGCAAATGGATAGTTACGTTCTAAAGGTGGAGGTTGACCGGAGGTCAGCCTGGGTGGTTGCCATCTGGGACCCAAAGCAGGTCTTGTGGTGCGGTGAATGTGGCAACACCAGAGCATCACAGTGCATTTGAGTTAAAAGTAAACAGAGTAATGACTATGATGTCACAGTGCAGACTGACACCTCTAATTTGAGGACAATAAAATCAAGTTAACCATGTAGTGTGTGCCAAATACAGCACCGTCCAGGTTGGAATTTTTATGTGAACAAATGGAATTGGACAACTGGTTGCTGCGCTGTTTCACAACCAGGTGTATGAATAAGTTACTGCTTGAAAATTACTGAAACACATGCATTTGCAAAGTTAAATTTAACAAATCTTATTTCCTGTTTGTTTTTTTTTTTGACAATAGGTTTAAATTTGATAAACAGATTAGTTGTGTTTGAGCTTTGCTTTTTTCAGCTCCGTCTCTTGGCAAAAGTAAAGCCGTTTCTTACTCGGCAGGATCTCGAGAAGGCAATTCATGCATTCATTAGTTCAAGGTTGGACTATTGTAATGCTTTCTACGTAGGCCTAAACCAGTCTTCAATTTCATGTCTCCAAATGATACAGAACGCTGCTGCCCGATTTTTAACCAACACGCCCAGACGGGAACACATTACCCCTATCTTGTCATCACTTCACTGGCTTCCTGTTCGTTTCAGAATCGATTTTAAGCTTTTGTTGTTTGTTTTTAATGCTATGAACGGCCGGGCTCTTTCTTATTTGTCGGAGATTTTAACTATCCGTGATCATGGCAGGGCTCTGCGTTCCACGGTCGGGTCAGCTTCTTTTAGAGGTTCCAAAGTCGAGATATAAACAGTGGGGTGATCGCTCTTTTTCCGTTGCTGCTCCTAGATTGCGGAACAAACTGCCTCTTGATATTCGCACCACCACTGATCTCGGCCTTTTTAAGTCAAAGCTGAAGACGCACCTTTTTGAGATTGGCATTAGGTTCTGATTGATGCAGACTTGGCAATTTGTCCTATTTTATTTTAAGGCATGTAATGGCCTGCAGTTTGGCACTTTTTTTTACAGTTTACAATTTGTGTATGTATTGTTTTTACGTAGTGTTTTTATCTATTGTTTTGCGGCTTTTTTGTGCAGCACTTTGGGTACCTTTTGGCTACTGTAAAGTGCTATATAAATAAAATTTGATTGATTGATTGATTTTACTTATATGCAGTAGGTGACTGTTGTACATTAGTGAATGCAAGAGTTTTGTAGGTTTTTTTTTTTTAGGCTGTTTTTTTTTTAGACACATTTCATGATCATCTACGATTAAAGGACGCGCAAGAACATCTTTTGCTGTTTAAATTAGAAAAGATAAAACTACACACAATTTCACAAAGATATGACTGAAATGAGATGAAAATACATTTTCTGACTAGCTGTGGGTGGCTGACCTGTGCAGATGAGCGGTGGTAGGCGGAGTAGTGGAGAGGTGCTGGGATAGCCGTCTCATGAGCCAGACTTGGATACTGGCTCTGGATAGAATGAGGATGCTGGTTGGCATAGCTGCCATAGTTGTAGCTACCAGTATACCTAGAATGGAGTCAGCAGGTAAAAAATAACTCAGAAGTCACATTTATTATGAGGCCGAAACAAAGCTGAGTATATTGACGTTAAGATATGACCTACCCATGCTCCTCCCTGTGGGTGTAGACCGGCATCCGATAGGCAGAGGATGGAGGAGGGACCGGAGCGCTGCTTCGCATACAGGACAGCTGCTGTCCGGGGTCTGGAGCGGCACCGCCCGCTGTTGTCACTGTGTATGTAAGGGACCAGGTATATGACTGAACAGCGCCTGGTAGACACAAACAAATGTAATAGCGCAGGGAAAGCTATGTGCCAGGAAACCTGTCACACTCACAAGTGCAGCGGCTGCGTGCGACGGTGATGCCCGTCTCACCTGTGGTGGCGGTGACGCCACTGTACTCCGGCGACACAGCTGCTGTGGGGGAACTGACCGAAGACACGCCCACCGACTGGACTGACCGTGCGGGGGAGTATGATCCTGGAGATGGTGATGTGGGTGTGGGTTCTGTCAAAGTAAATTCCTCCTCTCCGTCTGCTGTGGGTATCAAAGAGGGAGCAGACCATCAGGCATAGCTGCACCAGACTGTCCATTACACTTCAATCTGCATGTCAAAGCACATTTCCCATTTCAGACTTGCACAGAAATACTAATGTTGATTCTAAAAATGGTTTTCTCCACGCATTTACTGCATGTTGCTCTTTTCCTTACAGGACAGCAGCAGGTACTGCAAACTGATACAGAAATGACAAAGAAACTAATATTAAATCAAAAAATAAAACATTAAAAAAATGTCAATATGCAGTCTTGAGAGTATCCCACTGCCCCATCTATTCAGCAAGCAGCTCAATTTGAAGTGTGCAACTTGGATTCCCAAAACCACAGTCTGCAGATCGGTGCCAGGCCGATACCAAAACCCAGCAGGAAGTAGTGAGTGTGTAAGTAATGCACTTCCTTTGCCAATAGCATCCATTTTTCATTACAAGCAAATAATAAGAAAACACAAGGCTTCTAACCAGAGAATACTCAGTTCAATGTACAGATCAAACAGAAACAAGGTGCCTTTGAGCAAAGTCCTTTATCCTCACATTGGTCCCAGAGTGCAGTTGGGCACCTTGCACGGCAGCACCATGACAATGTGTGAATGTGAGGCGTCACTGAAGTGCATCAGAGGGAAAAGCGCTGTAAAAACGCAGTCAATTTACATTTGCCAGTAAGTCAATTTCAGATTGACTAGGTTTTTTTTGTTTAACCTTTATTTAACCAGGTTAGTCCCATTGAGATTGAGATCTCTTTTACAAGGGAGACCTGGACAATTTTTAAGTTTTCAATTCACCTAACCTGCATGTCTTTAGATGTGGGAGGAAACCGGAGCACCCGGAGAAAACCCACGCAAACACAGGGAGAACATGCAAACTCCACCCAGAAAGGCCACAGGTGGGAATCAATCCCATGACCTTCTTGCTGTGAGTCAAC
>CABFOU010339073.1:0-10346 GCA_900660325.1 Opsanus beta | reverse complement strand
CTTTTTTTGTTTAATGTGATCCCTTTTTTTTTAAATTTACCGTCACTCTCTTTTTTGGTTAACATGATCCCTTTTTGTGTGGTTTTTTTTTTGTTTTGTTACCGTGATCCTATTTTTTTTTTAACCATTACTCTTTTTTTGTTTAATGTGATCCCTTTTTTTAAAATTTACCGTCACTCTCTTTTTTGGCTAACATGATCCCTTTTTGTGTTTTTTGTTTTGTTTTTTTTACCGTGATCCTCCTTTTTTTTGTTTTTTGTTTAACCATTACTCTTTTTTGTTTAATGTGATCCCTTTTTTTTTTTGCCATTAATCTCTTTAGGTTGACATGATCTTTTTTTGTTTGTTTTTTTACCGTGTTCCTCTTTTTTTCTTTTTTTTCGTGACTCTTTTTTTGTTTAATGTGATCCCTTTTTGTTTTTTACTGTCATTCTGTTTGTTTTTTTCGTTTTTTGTTTATTACATGTTACTATCTTGTCTAATTGGCTGAGCGTAGGTGAGTCTCTTCTCACTAACATTGACTCCAGTGTTGTGCAAATTAAATCAAAAGATTGGTGGTGTATAATATGTTGCCCCCCCACACACACACACACACTTTTTTTTTAGGCCGTTGCTGTTGATACTTCACACAAACCATGAACTGCTTTTAGTGTGACACCTGTTGATTTAAACTACCCAGTGTCACGATTCATGCACAACCCTAAACTTAACCCTCACGCTAAACTTTGAGCTTGAAATTAATGAATTGTCTCTTGAACGGCTTTGACACCATGATGTCCCTCTTTGTCTTGCAATAATCACATTGGTTTCTTATTGGATGCTGTACGAAGTGGTGGAATAGGGCAATCAATAGCCTCTTTGTTTTTTTGTTTGTTTTTTAAGTTTTTAAGTGAGGCGCACTGACTTACGGCCGTGGCCAGCGTCTCCCACACCGTGCTCTTTTCTCCTTAGAGGCTCTAACATGCAGGTCGTGCTCCTGCTTACATGTGTTTATTTGGTAACTTTGTAAAACCTTCCCACGCTTTGCTGTACCTGCTTCACAATTTTTCTTATATTCTGCCTTTATGTTGCGTTAGGGTGCTGCACTCCTCAGGTTTAAATGTGACATTTTCTGACTTTAAAATAAGTCCGGGTAGATCAAAAGATGATTTGATTGCGCTCGTATTCTTCGATTAAGACTTTCAGTCCAAGTGAAAAATCTAGTGTAACCGCTCAGTCACCTGTAAATCACACGGCAGATTGTTGCCTTTTTTGTTTTCGCTGCCACACAATTGGAGACAAATCAACAATGTGCACAGTTTCTTGAAGCTGAGGTACCCTGCAGGACCTCCATCCCGCAAAAAACCTTCCAGGCGGATTAACAAAGTTTTCCAGAGCAGTGATGGGAAAAACAAAGGGAAGCGTGTTAGGAAACATGAATTCATACATTACCTTAAAGTTCAAAACGTTGCCGTCACTTCATGGGGGTCTTCAAACATCAGCCGACGTATTTCCATGACTTTATACCGACACTGTGGACACAGATGATCACACACAAATCACACACATGGAAACTGAAAGCCACTGTGGAGGTGGAACGTGCGTATGAGACGGCTGCAGTCGTTTCCTGGATGGTCTTCACCTCAGCGAGCGAGCTTCTCCCGTTACACCCACATGTTAGGCGCACCGTGTAAAATATGTCATGTCATGCTTAGTGAGACGAGGCCGCACAAACCCGTCCCGAGAGAACACTGCCTGATCACGTAGGCCGGCGAGGACAAACCGAAAAGACGACAAACACACAAACGGAGACGTACTTGCCTCCGCCTGGTCTCACGCTAGCAGACGGAACTGGGGAGGGCGCAGATGTGCCATCACCTGACCTCTGACCTTTGTGTCCCGGAGGGCATTGGGGTCTGTCAGGCCCAGTCTATACCTCAGTTTCTCATTCTTACGGACTGTATACTTTTGTAAAGGAATGTACTTATAAAAAAAAAAAAAAATGAGTGTAATTAAGTTGTCCCAGTTTTTCATTTGATAGTAGATGTGCATATTATATGTTCACGACAAAGAGTATATTTATTTGTATTATTTTTCCTCTTTATGGGGAAACAAGAAAAGTTTCAAATGGTGCAAAATTAACGCAATGATTGTTGTTTTTCTGTTAACTCGTGTACGGCTTTGATCCTCAGAAAAAAACAAAACAAAAAAAAGTCTGAGGCAAAAATCCCCTCGTTTCTTAGGTGAAAACCAATGACACAAGCTCATGTGACTTTCAACAAAAATATAAATGCAACACTTGATTTCATTCCCACTTTTCATGCATTGTTGCAAAATATCAAAAATTTCTTCTGTGCACACAAAAGGCTTATTTTTCTCGGGCTTTGTTGAAAAATTTGTTAAAAACCATGTTAGCGAGCTCTTGACCTTTGGGTAAAGTAATGCGTCCACCTGGCCGGTGTAACATATCAACATGCTGATTAAACAGCATGATTATTGCACGTGTGCCTTGGACTGGTTACAGTAAAAGAGAAGAAGTTAATCGATAAATGGTTGTCAAGGATACTTACAGAGAGGTATGTGAAAACGAGGCGCAAGCCGCCTCGAAGATTATTTCAAACGAGTCTCACAATCACAGTTCACGTGTAATAACATCTGGCTTCCTTGTGGAATAAAGTTTTTGGGGTTTTTTTTTCGAGATTGACTGCACATTTTAGAGTGGTCTTTAGTGCAATAATCATGCTGTTTAATCAGCATCTTGATATTCCAAACAAAACAAGTGGATGGACGATCTTAGCAAAGGTGAGGCGATCAGGTGAGGCTAACGCACATTTTAACAAATCTGTGAACAAAATTCAAGAAAAAAATAAGCCTTTCATATGTATAGACGAAATCTTAGCTCTTCAGTTCATTCGATGTTTTGTCATCACCCAGGATGCAATGCGGCACGACACTAGGGCGCATGCGTGCAAAATTGTTGGAAGAGTTCCAGTTTGTGGTTCTTTGTACGTGCATTCACATTGTTAAGGCTAATATTTCCGATCTTTCGGGAATATGGCTAGCTTTTCATCGCCGAAGCTTAGGGGGCTGCTAGCAAAGCAATTGGTAACCGTTGCAAACTTTTGTTCGGTGCATTTTTGCTTGAATACTCAAGGAAAGAACACAAGTAAGTCAGAGCGAAGAGCACGCAGCGCCAAACCACAACTCTTCCAGTGACTTCACGCGCAGGCGCTGTTGCATAGCGGCACGTTGCATTGTGGGTAATGACAAAACGCTGAATGAAAAATGGGAGCAAAAACAAAAGTGTTGCATTTCTATCTTTGTTGATCTTTAGTGCTTTACAAAATAAGCCATAGAAAGAACTAATTGCAGAGGGTAAATGCAGAGGGAAAAGGTTGAACATTTTTCAATTTTTGTGTAACAAAACTGAAAGTTGTTGCTTCATTTTGCAGATACAAAAGCTGAAAGAAACCCTGCACTGAAAACGGCCGATATTTTGTGTAGCTAGATTCATTTCGCCGACTTGTTTGTGTAGAAAATTCGAAATCCTCGTCTTCGGGGTGTGGATGCCTCACTGCAGTCCTACTTAGCAATTACAGACAAAAACTCTGTATCATGTATCAGCCGTGAAATGATTCTGAGGCAGTGAAGATAGCAGTTACACTTACTCGTGCAATCTTTTTTTTTTAGTCTTTGAATCAATAATTCATTTGAATGTCCGCCAGCTGCCTGGGGAAAAATTTATGGTTTTGCCAATCTTGATAGTTGGTCGTAAATACAGTCTTCGGCATTTTCTTCGACGTGAAAGTGTCAGTGCAAACAGAAAGCTCAGTGCACTAAAAAAAAAAAGAAAGTGCTATTTACTTGAATAAAGCTTAAGAATAGAAAAATTCTAAGTATATTTGTGTATCCTCTTGTTTTTGTTCACTTTACTCACTCTTCCTGAGTCAACAAGTGGCAGTGGCCTTGGCGGCCACCAGACCTAGACTTCGGAAATGATAGACTCTGACATACAAGCTCATTTCGAGATACGTGGAACTTCAAATCCACACTCATGTTGAGCGAGAGAGACAGAGAGAGAATGAAGAAGTGTCTGCTTTGGCTACATTCATACAGACGCCTTCCCGTAGGGCTGTGTGCACCTGTGACTATATTAACTGTTTCTTTACTGTTGGTGGCTTTAAAAAGAGAGGCTGGACACATGAGGTTACTTTTGGCGTGTGTTTCGATTCCTAGCTACTCGCGTCAGTGATGAAGCTTTTCTAGAAGTTACCGGATTTTCCGGGTTTGAAATGCGCCGCTTGTCTAATGACGGGCTGATGCGAAAATTTAGCATCATACGCAGTTAGCATTTTATTTAAAGCTACAGTGCGTAGGACTTAGTGTCATCCAGTGGCGAGGTTGCAGATTGCATTATGCCATTGCCGGTCATGATTTTATTTCCCTTCACATTTTCGCTTCTTTGGCGACAGGGATTCATACCCCCTTGCCTTCTTTTCTGAGGGTGCTAAAGCTTGTTAGCCTACACGACTCCAGCAACCAGTAGATGGTGTATAGGGAGCAACCACTTAAATGTTCCAGCCGTACTGCAAAAGGTGGAAGGCGGAATAAGTATGTCCCTTTTGGACTACTGTATCAACGTAGTGGTTGCAACATGGTGGTCTCCATGAGGGGGATATGAAGGGTTCATTCTAAGGTTATGAAAACTCATCAGTTCATTGTTGCAGGTAATTATACACACAATAGTGACATAAATTGAGGAGTGAGTTAAATTTACTGACAAAAACAAGAGGATGTAGTAATTAAATTTTTTTTTATATGGAAGTTGGTATCAAGTACTTTCTCAAGTAAATTTTATACATTATATATATAAGAAAGCTTAGCCAGTATGTGGTAGTAATGGATCCACGATGGAAGCTCCTGTGGAATATTCTTGCTGGCGATACCTGAGCTACGTTACTAAATAATGCATACGCACCCTGTTAGCCTATAATCAAACTAAAGAGGAGGCCTGAAAGGAGGTTTGTGTGCCTCTTTAACTTCAGATTCATATGAACCCAGAAGGGTTGTAAAAAGGGCTAGTAAATGGCTGTTTTTGTCGAATACAGTAAATGTGAATGCTCCCCCGTCCTGCAGGACAAAGGCCTGTGAATTCTCATTATCCTATTTAAAAAAAAAAAAAAAGAAAAAGAAGTTTTATCCTCATAATGCTAAATGTACACACACCCTCACTTGTTCTCAAGCCATCTGAATTTTATTTTAAAATAAATCTCCTCAGCAGAACGTAGCAGGCGATGGCTTTGTCGATAGAAGAGCAAATATGAAGTGTGTGTATACTGGATAAACAAGTGAGGGGGAATATTTCAGGAGTACTTTATTACTTCTCTGCGAGCCAAATCACCTGAGCCAGCCGAAGCACCAACACACCTTCCCAAAAAAACAAACACACAAAAATGAATGCTGTCTGAAAAATCCTCTTCTGCAGGTGGCGAAGGAGCGAATGAGACCCAGTGCCGGTTTCAGTTTGTGCCAAAAAATAAGAACTGACGGGCTGTATGATGTTAATTTTCCTGCTAATTTATTGATGACATCAATATGAGGAGCAGCGTCAGATAATTAGGATCTGTCGCTTGGAGCCGTAGTGGCTTTAATGGAGAGGTCAAAAGGTCGCTGCGACGCAGCCATCGCCACGTCTGGGTCGACTGAATCCTCGACGTCTTTGTTATGAACGTAGTTGACGTGACTGTCGCTGAAATACTGTTTAATTCTGTGCTCATCTGATAGAAAATGCATCATAACTCAGTGGCAGACTTGACATTTATTTATTTCCTGTGTTGTGTTGAAAATGGATTTTTGTTTTTTTAACTGTTGTTAACATGTCACGTGCCAAATTTTCATCATCATACGATGCAAGTTTTGTTTTTTTTCCCAAGGTATTGCCTCCCTATTCCAATCCATTGTGCTGTTATACCCAATGCCTTGTTATACAAGTCCAAGAAGAAGGCTGCTTAGCTGTAGCTGGGAGGAATATTCAACATGATAATGCACAGAATTCTTACGAGAAAAAAAGGCCGCTTCCCTCATGCAGCGTACGTAGCCGCTCATCGCCTGTAGCTGCTCTGAACTGCTGCTTTCCAACA
The DNA here is from genome assembly GCA_900660325.1 of Opsanus beta. Classification (NCBI taxonomy): domain Eukaryota; kingdom Metazoa; phylum Chordata; class Actinopteri; order Batrachoidiformes; family Batrachoididae; genus Opsanus; species Opsanus beta. Next base: position 4,227 of record CABFOU010339073.1, on the reverse strand, counting down.
AGCCGGCCAGGTTGCCTTCTCTTAGCGTGGATTGGTACTTAGGACAGTTCGCTTAGGACAACTTTTTAAAAGATGTTAGACAAAGACATTAAAATTCTTAATTTAGGGAAAGGTGTTTATCGCTGACCTACAACGTGGACGTTTAGCTTATTTTAAGCTAAATTCACCCAAATCTTCAAATATCGAAGACGGATTGAACCGTTTTTATTAGTTCTTCAGCAAAATAAGCCATGAAAGCGCAGCTCAAATATTCATTAATGAATGATCATCAGAGCCTCCATAAGCGAGCAGTCTAGCTTTAAAAAAAAAAGTCTAGAACACTGTTTTCCAGCGTTGGGTATGCGACCCCATGTGGAGTTACCCGATATGCAAATATAATCATTTGAAACCCGTTTTAAAATGTTGAGCAGGGAGCTCAGTGGGGCAGGGAGATGGGCTAACAATATTGTATGTAGACCTGGGTTTGATTCCCGGTCATGCTATATGTCTGCGTCCTTGGACAAGATGCTCCATTAACATTGTCCCAGTCCATCCAGTTCTAAATGGGTACCAGATTTGGCTGGGGAAGTTGGCGTGGCGTCCCATCCAGGGGAAGACGTAGACTCTCATCTGCTTCACTGTACAAAATCCAGAGATGAGCACCAGCACCAACAAGTCTCAGGGGCTATATTGAACAGGGATGGTCCACTAGTCCTCGGGTCTAGTAGGAGTAATCGTAATAGCTGTCTATGACTAGCTGTTACACAACTAGTCGACTAGTCAGGTAATTCAGATTTTCCTGCTATTAAAAACAGAGGGTACCCTTGCAGAGATTGTTTCACTGAGGACAGACCTGAAGTAGGAGCCAGCAGCCAGCACGCCCTTCACTTCAGGACTTTCAATAAATATGCTACATCGAGTAGTTTCACAAGTATTGTTTCCATGTTGTTCACTGTGTTAATGCTGTGTGTAGTTCTATAGCCATATTTTAAATTAAAGTCCATTTGGAGTTTCACTGCTTAGATCTGGCCTTATTAATTTGTTAAGATTGGTCATTGAGTAGTCAATTAACGATTTTCATTAGTCGTCCAAACCCTGTTTCAACAGTTTAAACCCATCGGCGCAGAAACACTGCAGGTCTACTGCTGTCCAGTTTACGTCCATCCCCACACATTTGCTTTAGAATGGATTCACTGATCAACTCAGAATTTTCAGGATATGTTTGGGTCAGTAAGCCTAAAAGCTCAAATTAAGTCCTGTATAGGCCCTGAGGCTCGTTGGTGCCAGTTCTTGTCTGCAAACACCATAGCATGAACCAGACGATATGCTAGGACTGCCCCTAGGTGGGACACCACTCCATCGCAGGTTACTTCCCCAGCCAAGGCTGGTATCCACTTACATCCACATGGTCTGGGACAACGTAGAGGAAGTGTCTTGTCCAAGGAAACACACAGGTACCATGACTGGGAACCAAACCCAGATATGCATATTGGTAGCCCAACTCAGATCCCACTGATTTATCTACTCTGCCTACAAGATCAAAGTCTCGGTAAAATCCTGTATAAGCCCTGAGGTCTGTTGGTGGTGCTTATCCCTGGATTCTGTATCGTAAAGGGGCTGAGAGTTTCTGACTCCCACTGGGCAGGACACAAGTCCACTGTTGGTACCCATTTAAAGCGGGATGGACTGACCGGGGAATCAAACCCAAGTCTACCTATTTAGTCCAACTTCCCACTGAATCATCTGATTTTCCTGCAAGCTCAAAGATAAACATTAAATTGTTTAAATGATTATTTCCCACAGCTGAGGTTGTGAAACATTTCAGCCTTCAAAATGGGTTTGTGAGCCAAAAACTTTAGGAAGCTCTGGTCGAGAATCTTAAATTCTCTGAGAACCATCAGCCACAAAAAAGTATAAAAATAATCTTTGGGCCTGTAGCAGAATGCACACAAAGCAACAAGAAGACCATCACATGCTTTAGGGTTTCTTCTGTAGACGAGGGTGCAGAGTCTGGTTTTTAATGGATGGTTTTGGTTTCCTGTTTCTAGCTTTGGTACTGTTTTTTTTTTTCACATTCACAAATACTGCCTGAGCCACATGTGCAAATATCGTAGGTGGTCTTTCTTCTTCTTCTTAAAGGAGTTCTTGCTCTCTGATGGTTTAGAACAAAGTCATATCTGTGCTGCTGTGGTAGTTTTCATGAGCTGCTTACTGATAAAATGGTGCCAAGCTTACGAGGTTCAATCTCTCAGACCAGACAAGAGGTTGTACCGACACAGCGTTTACAAAAACAAACAAACAAAAAAAAAAAAGCAGATGAAGCTATTTTTTTTTTTTCCTGATCGTGAGGAAACTAAAGGAAAAATAAATTTACATATGGATAATTTATAAAGTCCTCATTAATTCATAATCTATTGTACTTTTTAAATGTTCAGAACAGAACCATTTTATATTGTAAATAGATATTGTTTTATTTTGTACTGTTCATTGTATTTGTTTTCATTTCAAAACAATATAAATAAAGAACGAAACTGTGGAAACATCTCACTGGGCTTCACCGTGTTTGTGCTCAACATCGACACTTTGTGTTTGGAATTGGGGCAAAGAACACATTGTAGGTTGTCAGAATTTAGGCTGGAAACAGTTTTGCAGCAGATATGTTGTCCCATTTGATGATACAAGCAGCAACGTCAACCACACCTGCTCCTAATTTCCATCATGCATGTGATGATGAGAGCATTCCACGCCGCAAGCCCAGGCAGGTCCAGCAGGTGGCAGTCAGGTATATGGCATATTAACAAAACAATGTTTCTTTGTATTTACCTGGTGCATCAAGTGTTAATCTATTATACGGTGGCAGTGAGAGGCCAAAACACTTCCCAGTAAAGAAAAGAGCAGTAGCAAATGCAGAAAACACAAATAGAGAAAAACATCTGCATCAATTCAACAAGGGTTGCATCAAAAAACATCTTGCAAAATTAAAAAAAAATTACTAGCAAATGCAGAGAATACAAATATAACCTACAGCACATGCTTCAATCTATATATTAAAAGCCAAGTGGCCTGAGTGTGCGTGTAACTTCGATCACGGAGAAACTGGGGAGAGCTGCCGTTTGGTATGTTTATGTATTTTGGGTCAAGGGTGAACGCCGCGAAAACGGAAAGTTGATCAGACTGGTATTTTTGGAGAAATTAGGGATATCAGGTAACAACAGTGAACAATGGACGTTAATTAAATTCTGGACTCACACACCATTCCAGCAGGGGGCAGTAAATCATGTATGTATTAACAACAGTGAACAATGGACGCTGATATCACCATTAACCAGACAAGCCAGACAAACCTTGCCAGTTGTAAAACATGACATCAACTAAATGTGCCAAACAATAAATACAATTATTCACAAAAATTTCCCATTTTAGTTTCTTGCACTTTCAGTTAAAATCATTATACAAAATTTGCATAATTTATTACCGCCCTTGAAAAAATGTCAGCTACCTATTTTATAAACACTACCCAATCTAGAACCCGTGGATCCCCGCGGCCAACGCGCTAGTTTAACACCGTGTGTGCTGCAAATTCACACAACGCACACAAAAAACAAGAGTTTTGTTGCACAGCTCCACAATACAACAAAGAACTTGCAACCCAAAAAGAAGTTTCTGCCGGACGGGACCGTTCAGTGCACCGTGGAGCTCCACTCTGTCAGCAGGGTTGAGTAAGTAGAAGTCGGTAAAAGTCCTACAGTTCAAACCTCTTTTTGTATTGTTAGTACTTCCATTGCATTGTGAAGGTTTATCAAATTACTGTATTATCAAATGAAACTGTTGCATGTACTGGAAGTTATATTTGTGCCCTCTGCTTAAAAGCATTTTTATAACTTGCAAGACATTTTTTTGATGCACATACCTGTTGTTGAATTAAAGCAGGTGTTTGTTTTTTTTTTTGTATTTGTCAGTGTTTTCTGCATTTGCAAGTATGGGCTCAATTTGGAGGCGTGGCCTCTCTTGGCCACTATAGTTTTTCCCTCATTATGTGCCCTTTTAATTTGGAAACTTCTAAGATGATAGTATAGATAGTTTTCGGGGTTATTGCGATCGGAGACGTGAGAGGATGGACTCACTCACTGCATTCGACGGAGTAAATGTGCCCAAGTCTAACAGTTATGTTTCACATAAAGACTTTATTAAATTGGAAAAACATTACAAAAATCCATTCTTTCAACAACATTTGCTGCTAACACTCTA